>JAPFBL010000271.1:697500-760000 GCA_026182355.1 Hermatobates lingyangjiaoensis
ACCTGGTAAATTTAACAAGGTAATATTGTATGTTTATAGTAATATTTAAAGTATTATGTTAAAGGAAAACCATTATAGCTGTGATAGGTCTAAGATGGATGTTGCAGTAAAGTTGGTTGGGCGATTGTGTTTTTTGAGATTTGGGTCTCCTGACAGAGAGTGTCAGAGAATGACAGTGAAATGCCTTCGTGTCATCCCCATTCCTTTGGGACATCCCCATAACTCCCATATTGTTATTTATTTTTTTTTTTTTTAAAAAAAGACACTCTTATACGTCTTCTATCCTACAAATACTTATCAAGTATAACCAGAATTTTTTGACTTAAAAACAATATATTCAGGTTGCAATAATTTTCTTATATTTTTAACATAGCAAATCCAAAAAAAAAACATATAGCTATTTTTAACAACCTATTCTTTTATATTAAGCATTCAACATGGGTAAAGCCATTAAATTTAAAATTATTGTTTTCTAAAATTCAGGAATTCATTATATTCTTTTAATATATATATCAAAATCATCAAAACTCATGATTGGCACTCAGATTAAGGACTTGAACAATGATATGAAAATGATGCAGGCAAACATTTTCTATCGAAAATAATAAAATCTGGAGTGGTCTATACTCAACTTTACTATAAGTAAACATAATATTAAACTGCTTAGGTGTATAATATGTAATGTCCTATTTATACATCATATAAATGCCTATATGGGGTTTACGAGTATTTTTCCTGTAGGTAGAAATGGCAAATATTTCATTGTTCTTTAATGAACCGTTTAAAGTCATTTGGTAAAATTTTCTGAAAACATAAAATATACCAAAATGTTGCTTTGTTAATGTATTTCTGATAAAAATTACCTTAACTTATCCCCCACATAATGCTCTATTTTTAGGTATAATTTTATTTTAATCAGTTAAACGGTATGGCTTTTATCCTTCTCACAGTGATTGATCCAGTTATCAATATATTCATACACGCTTATTTTTGCATATCATACAACTGATTAATATAATATCATTTGTATTACCACAGCAGTAATTAATAACATTTATATAAAGTCAAAGTGAAAATTTCGTGTTTCGAAATAATGTTTCTTACATGAGAATATGGCTTTTCTTTCTACAGACAGGGGATCTCTTACATAGAAGTTGTAACATTACATGGCCAGTGGATCTGTTACATTCGATGTCGTTTATCTGACCTACATCAAAGATTTAAGCCATATTTTTCCCTTTATTCATCAAATTATTTTTATTTTGTTTGACAAATGTCAGAAATATGTATGAAAAAAATGTTACTCATTTTTTATAATTCGAATTACTGAATTACTCATTCATCGAATCACCGAAAAATTACCTTAAAATTAGTATCCATTTTGTAAATGTAAGCGTGAACAATGTAAATAAATATAAACAAATATAGCAGGTGAACTATTAATCCAGGATGAATATTCAGTTTATTTTTAGCTTTTAGCTCGTTTCGGTAATTCAGATTTTACTAAATTTTTTTTTATACATTGCTAATAATTTATTTAATTTTTTGGCAAATATTTCATTGTTCTTTAAATGAACCGTTTAAAGTCATAAGTAAAATTTTCTGACACATAAAATGTACCACAATGTTGCTTGGTTAATATATTTTTGATAAAAATTACCTCAACTTATTCCCCACATAATGCTCTATTTCTAGTTATAATTTCAGTTTAATCAGTTAAACGGTATGGCTTCTATCCTCCTCACAGGCTTTCAAATTCAGTCATAATTAAAAATTTATGCATTTTATTGAAAACAAAATACTTCCAGTTGCTTTAAAACTCTGAGGCGTTTTCCAGTACCTGATTTTGTTGCTTCTATGATGATAACAAAATTTCAAGTCCCTAAAATTAGTAATTTAGGAGAAAAAAGTTTTAAAACACAATTTGAGAAAAAAAGGTGACTTTCCAAAAAGTGTTAATATAAAAAAATATACAATATACGATAATATTGTATCTACATAACAAATGTTTTAAGTTTAAAATTATTTCTTTCAATTTTAAACCCATTAATAGGTTACCTATTATTAATTAATAATATTAATTAATTAATCAACTATTAATGGCCACCAAGCAAAATTGAATTGTTAACAAAATTATTTAATAGTTTTTACAAATTCTTAAATAACATAGATTTCATATAAATAAGCGTAACAATATTTTACACATGTTATATTAAAAATGGAGCATGTGAAAATATTGCAGTAAACTCCCTTCAAGTAAGGGTACTACTTGGGAGGAAAAAAAATCAACTATTATTTGAGAAATAAATAAAATCAATCACAATAAATCCATAAAAATAGAAGGAAGGTTTTGTCTGTAAATTGCTTAGAACTGACACATTTTAAATTATCTTTACGTTTTATACATTAGAGAAATTGAATTCACCCTCAGAAAGATTTGTTTCTGTTTGTTTGTCCAAAAATTTTGTCACAAGCAAACTCAACCACCATAAGTCATAGCAAGTTGAAACTTTGACAGTATATTTGTGTATGTCTAACTTAAGAAATAAGACTTAAATGAATTGGAAATTCAACATAGAAACAAACTTGTTGGCTTTTAACTTGTGTTTGGTAAGGTACACAGCATGGTATACAAATCATAGCTAAAAATATACAGTATTTTTAAGTGTCTGATACTGTAGCAAGTAGGTTATGTTAGTTGATTTTAATTTCGTTTCCGTTTATCATAATTTGCCCTCTTTAAATAAGTTAGTACTACCTATCTGCATAGTAAATAAGAAGTATTCTCAGAATAAAATCAAATTTGAGCTTTGTATCTAAAGCTGTAAAACGTAAATAAATTCCAGATCTAATGACAACTTTGGGCTGTACTAATAATAATATTTTTGACAATTCTAGAAGTTCTAATAATATTTTGAAATGCCTCAAATCAGCTCTGAATTCTTGTAAAATACCCATGAAAGACAGGTACAATAATAATATATAACTCTGTAAAATAAGTAGTATAATATCAGTCTGCTAGTATAATGTATATGAGAAACCTAAAGGATTACTACATTAAAAGGTTCTTCCTTTTTAAATAATGTTTAAAAATAATTACTATATTTATCAATAATTAGATTAAAAGCAGAAATGAGTCTAGGAACTATATAATAACTATTTGCAAGATATAATCAATTCAAATTGAGATGAATTTAAAAAAATAGGTTAAGCTAGATTATTCAAATCAGTTTAAAACAAAAAGTCGTTGTGAAATAAGAGTTTCTTAATCTTTGCATTAAAACATTGATTAGAAAAAAAGTCATATTCGTAATCTGTTATTGTTAACAACAATTATGTTATGTTAGAATTACTTTATATTATTTATACAGAGTTTTAAACAATACAAAAGATAAAATTTCACTAAAAACTGAATCATTAGTCATATTACGACATATTTTTACTAATATTTGTGACATTTCTTGCTATGAATGTAATTACTAATATTACTATTATTCTTTTCTTTTGGAATTGAAAGATTTCATTTCAATTGCCATCTGTTTCTATTAATATAGAAAACCACTGAATTATATTAGATTTTAAAGAATTAGAAATAATTAAATGAATTATTTTTGTAAATGAAAACTTTTTTTAAACTATACTTTCATTGTATATTAATTTAAATGAGTCAGTTTTAAAAGTTTTCGTGGCATTATTTAATTAAAACTATTTCTTATGTTAATTAGTAAAGATTTGTTTTTCATTTTCTTTTTCTTTGCATTACTATAATGTAGTATTTACTCTTTTCAATTTTTTGGTTTGTCATCATTTAATAGTTATAATTTAACGCAATGTAGTAAACAAATAAAAGATCATTTTAAATTATGCACTAACCTCCTTTTTGATGCGCAGATGTTTCTATTTTTTTCTTGTTTCTTTTCAAACTCTTTAACAAACAACGAAAATAAGTTCACACGTGTTCATTGCTTAGTAATTTAATTAATAAAATCACTTTTAAAATGCTGTATATAACAAATCTTTTCTTAACACCAATTAAAAATCAGTTATAAAAAACAACGACGCCATGATGATTGGAAAAAATATATAAACGAGCATTGGCTCTTAGCTAAACCAGTGTAGACACAATGACTGGAAATACTTATGAAATAATACAAACCTATAAATTTTGTGATTTGTATTCTGTAAAAAATTACTATTTATAATCGATATTAATTTTAAATATACATTTATATATAGATATTTTATTATAAAAAACAAAAAAGGGAAATAATACATGCAGTATTGGAATTTAGTAACTGACTTTCCAGGTCTGTCGATAATAATATGTTTTTTGTTTTAAAAAATTTGTATGGATGTGCTTTCAACTTGCCACAAGTAAATATATTATTAAGTTAATTGATAAGGTATTAAATTCAATGTTTCTTTTAAATGCAGTAATCTCTATTTTGCTAATTTTAATGAAAATGTAACCATTGTTAAAACCTTTTAAAAAAATCAAATGAATCACGATGACTTAAAATTAATGCTAGAGTTATATTATAATATTTTAAATCACTTTTCAGTTGGTTGCAAATTTATATGGTAATTTTTAAATAGTTAAAGAAATAATAATTCATATCATAAGATGAAACCATTTTGTTTAAATTTTACTTGGAAACTATGTTTATAGAATATATTTACATAATTAATTATTTTATCAAATAAATTTTTTCTAAGTGATGTAATTAGTTGTGTATTTTTTACTTAATTACCTTAATAAATACATTAATTTAATTCATTTACATTATTAATTAAATCAGTAATTTGGAAAAAAAATATATCTATTAATTCACCAGCTATGTAAGCAGTTATTGTGTGCTATTAGAAAGGGGGAGAAAATTACGTCTCTATTGTAAACTTTAAGCATGATTCTTAAGAAATACACTTCTAAGTCATTGACGTTGTTATCTGTGGTCGTTGGTATGCCTACAGCGCATGTGCAGTTTATGCAAGCTATCTTCAGCATCCCACTGTTCTCCACATGAAAGAAAGTCATTAGTGGATATCACTTTAAAATGGAATAACATCTTTTTTCTGTTACTATTACAAGGGATTATACTTGTGTTACTCTCGAGAATAGGAATATATCCAAAAACCGGCAGGAACAATCATATCATGAACTGGGAAGACTGTTGGATTACTCGGTTACTAATAAGTAAAATCTGGAGTTACCTACACTCAACTTTACCATAAGTAATCATAATATCAAACTTATTGGGTATATAATATATTATGTCCCATATAAGTATAATATAAACGCCTAAATGGGGCATATTAGTCTTTCATTACTGAAGTAGTAATACATATAGTGTTTGAGCCCCTTATTAATATAAACGATTATTGTTGTACATCGCACCACTGATGGATATAATATCATTAGTATAACCACAGCAGGAACAACAACTTTGAAAAGTCAAAGTGTGAAGATTTCATGTTACGAAATAATCTCCTACATGAGAACATGGCTTCTGTTCCAGTAGCCAGTGGATCTCTTACATAGTTTATCGGACCTCCTTCTATATTGAATATTTCAGACAAATTTTCCCATCTAAAACTTCAAAATATTTCTATTTTGCCTGATAAATATCAGAAATATGTAAGAAAAATTATCGTTTTAAGTTCATTTTTAATTTAAGTTGTAATATAATTACATTTATTATTCATATAAGAATGTTCCAAATTTGAATTATGTTTTACAATTTTGGTATTCTGTAGAACTATTATGCTAGAAATTTTATGGCTTCCTAGTATTTATTAAAAATCACTTTTCTTTCTCTTTCATAAAAATCATATATATCAATTTACTCTGAGCGTGTGTTATTTTTTTCCTGCGTGCTGTACTCTGTTATAAGGTTGTTTTGAATATTTATTCAGAAGAAATATACTAGTAGTATGACTAGTATTGATGTTACTATGTTTTAACCAGTTTTGGTTATAATGAAGTTAAAATTCATTTTATGTAAGTCCATGTATAAACAGTTCTCTATATGACTGTCTGTAAGTTTGCTATAGATTTTCAAATGGCTATTAGTTATTTTTATGGAATATCATATTTTATTTGAGGTTGACACATGACACTTATGAAATATCATGTGTTTATTGGAGTTCAAACTGGGGTATTTTATTTAGATAAAATGTTGAATGTCACAGAGAAGAAATAATACTAATAGTTATTATGAAATAATAATAATATTTTTGTCTTTCTTTTCTGTTTGTATTTGAAGTTTCTTGAAAAAAAAAGTAATTATGATGCAATTTCATTTCATAACATCTAACTCTTGAAACATTTATTTTGTGAATTTTAAATGTTGCTCCCTTCAGAAAAGAAGGGAAAAGTATTAAAAATCCGTCTATCAAGAAAAGAAAAAAAACAATTTTAAATGCAACTCTGAAGATAGAGAATGAGACTAACAACTAATAGAGTATGAATATCAAGAGAAAACTTTTCAGAAACTTTTCAAGGTAAAGCTGACTGACTAGAATATAAGAACTAGTAGAAACTTTATTTCACTTCAAACATTAAAAATACAGTTATTTTACTTGCAATCCATCATCAAAACATTCAGTGCGCATGTTCCAAATCTATCTAAGCAAAGCCAAGTACAACAACTTGTTATATTTATGGTAAAAATAGATCAATAAATAGAAATGATTGTATTAATCTAGAAATTGGGGGCCAGGCTAGCTCAGTGGTTACGTGCTCACCTCTGAACTGATAGGACCGGGGTTCAATCTTCACCTGGCCCTCGATTTATTCACGCGGGAGGTGAATAAATCTGAGCACGTCGTCCCTCGGAGAAGGACGTTAAACCGTCGGTCCCGAGCCTGTACGATGTCAGGTACTCGTTAAAGATCCCTACTCTAAATATATTTGAGTTAGGCAAAATTTTGGACTTCCACTGTAAAATCAATCTTTATTGTGTGTTATCACAAAGGGCCAATGCTTGGCCTACGTGTGTTCCCTCGTGGGACTGCCACTGCAACCTAACCTAACCTAACGTAATCTAGAAATTTATTTAATTTCAATGTTAGATATATAAATATATCTGAGCGTTCATCAGGAGAGATTAGAGTAGGAAACCAAGCGAACTGGCGCAGAGTGGAGACGGTCTCTAACCATTTCTAAACCATTGCACTTGGTTTCCTTCTCTTATCTCTCCTGAACACTTTTCAAAGCTAAAAGTTTTATATTGTAGGTGATGAGTGTTTTTAATATATCATGTATATTTGTATATATCGAGCATCAGTTATTTGTTTTGAGCTCGTTTTTTCATCGTGAAAGTTAGTGTAGATTATATTCACTTTTATAATTTATGAGGATAAATTATATGCATATATATATATATTGGTGTATACTGGCAGCAAGTCTTCTTTTAAACAAGTGTTGTTAAAAAGCACAGCGGCTTCAGCATTAATAATCTTTTTAGAAAGATATTCTATTTGCCTTATTATTTTCTTGTAATTCACTGGTAGCTCAAAAATTAATCTACCTAATTCCATAACAAGAATAGGAAAACAATCTTGAAGAAAACTAATGAAACAAACTATATTTGATACTACACAAACACAAACTGGGTTAAAAAACTAAAAGGAAACAAGCTTTCGGCCACATTGGCCATCATATAACCATAAAACAAAAATTAACAACAAAATAAATTAGTGCAGTTCAAATAGTGACAGCGTTTAACTGTCAAAGCAGCGCTACATGCGCGCACCCACGCGTTAGACAGTTGAATCACCCAGCACTTCTCGCCTTCCACAGGTCACAACATGGGAGAGTTCCGAACAAATTTTATTCTAGGTTCGAAGGTCCTAGAACTCGGGATGACGAACATGTCGCTGATTTGAGAGTTCAGCGACTATATACATATATAACAAGATTTAACATAAACACGTGAAATAACAATGAATAATCAAACCACAAAACGAAATGGGAAAACATAACCAAGATCTTTCAACCACAACAAGTGGTCTTCGTCAGAGTCAAAAACCCAACTGAAACACCAGATGCAGAAACATCTTGGTGAGGGGTTCAAGTGAGTGGGAGGGGAGAGTGGTATTTTAAAAGGATGTAAATTGCATGAAAGGAGAATAGTCCAGAGAGACATGCTAGGGTGAACAAAGGAGTACAGTACGAAAAGGTAAAAAAAAAGATCCGCTAGCTGTGAACCCTACAATATTTCTGCGATTTATTGGCTACTCATCGACATAATTTGATGATTTTTACATTTCTGGTCAACCTTTAGCTGATTGTTTCCTTACGACTTCTTTAATTTTCTTCAAAATGTCTGTACTCTTCCCTATATCACCATTGAGTATTCTAATACATTTATTAAGATAGATGTAATATCATGTGATAGCCATAAATATCATAGTGGTAGCCTGCTAGCTTTGCATTTTACCTACCTCAAATCAAATCAAATCCCATCGTTATTGACCTTCCACTGATTTCATCATTCTAGTATCAAAATATTCCCTCAAAGATAACTTCCTTTGATTACTATCTCCATATCAAAGGAACATCATTTCTATGATAGTCTTTTCATGGTCCGGCTTAAATAAACCTGTTTCAATATTTGTTTCTTTTCTGCAACTTTGTTATATTACATAAGAAAGTTTTGATGACATCTTTCTTGTATGGCCTTATTGTGAAACCAAAGCGCATTTTTTTTATTATCTTCTTCATTTTCTCCTTCTAGTTTTCACCAAAATGTTACAACATTCAGTGCTACAGAAACATTTCTCCTATTCTATCAACGTCAGTCTGTTTAGTGGCAGACTTTGTGATTTCATCTTTATCTACTCTACAAATTTTCCACAATATTTCCACTATAACAGCTGCCACAACCCCATAATATAAAGTCATTCCCTGTATTTACTGTATATGCAGTAACTTTCAAGGCTGCCTGTATGGACTCCGTGGCTGCCTAACCTGCCTTATAACTATCCTTGAGCTTAAATTCACCTCCTAATTAGCAACCTCAATTACCTTATTAATTTTGCTAGTCCCTATACACACAGTAACTGTGGTTAATAGTTCGGCTTGCTCTAAGAGTGACTTCTTTTTTATTAGATATGACAACTACGTTACCGAGTCTTCGCATGAATGAATGATGACAAGTGATCAGTTGGTTAATGCATAAATCTTGTATGTTGCTATTCATAGTAACTCCCACGTCCTTCTGTTTAGTAACTGATTTAAAGTTCAGACTTAAAGGAATAAGACTGCTTCTCAGTGAGTGTAAAATCATTAATTTAAAGCCTTCTGAGAGAGTTCCTAACTGCTTTCTGTGAACGCAATCTACTTCTGTCCTAAATTTAAAGAGATAATTATTTTTTAATTTCGTTAAACTAGTTTTTAGTTTGTTCTACTTTTGATGAATTGTTCTTATTTTTTACCATTTTAATCCATTTATTTTTTTCTATACATTTTTGCATTATTTTCTTTTATTACTTTCTTCTCCTTTTATTTATTTTCTCTCTTTCACTTCTATTTACTGTTACTTTCCTGTATTAATAATCAACCTACTTTCGATAAGTTAGTGTTTAGAGATCATTAAGTGATAAATTTCAGATAGCCTTAATAAAAAAAAATAGATTTTTAATTATTTTTTTTTTTTTATTTTATTTTACATAGTCACAACAATGCAGATGTAACATTACCAGTGACAATGATGAAAGAAATATATACATTACACATGGAGGCAGGAGGGAAGAAATAATTCAGTAATTATACTTCCTGGCGTGAGAAATAAGTTATGAAACTTAGATTAAATTTACAAGTCACTAGAGTAATTCACACTAATAAGTCTCTTGGCCAGTTTCTCTTCAGGCGCCTTTGGGGATTTCCTGGAATATTTGTTGAGGATATGTTTTGGACTAAGGGATTGTTATTGCTACAAAGATTTTTATGGAAGGCTTTGTAGCGAGATTATTTTTAATTATTAAATTAATTAAACTCAAAGAATATAGGAGGAGATTAATTAGTTTTGATGTGAACATCCTATACTGCATTAGATCTCATGTACCAGTACATTTTCTCCAGTGGGAACTGAGTAATTATTCAGTATTCCATTAATTAAATTGTGTCCATTTTAATTTAGTCAGTTAAATTACGTGTAATTAATTGTTATTATAAAGTTGAAAATATTTTTTTAATAATTTCTAAATTCGACCACATATGATCTACACTATTTTTCTTTGTTGTGGTTTGGTCCAACGTCAAGCACTTTCAAATAAACATCTTTATGCCAACGTTTTACCTATATTCATAGACATGTTTAGGGTCACGTAAATATAAAAATTATTTACAGTAACATGATGAAATATTTAAGTTACATGAATGATATGAGTATACTATATCACTTTGGTATTTTTCTAATACAACAAAAACATTACATGACAGTTATATTCTAACCAACTATAATGCTACTCTTAGCGACTGTTTTAAGAACATTCGCTATCACATTTTGTTAACTTACAAAAATTTTAAGAAATTTATTTTAAAAACCTTCAAAAATATTTTTCAATCACTAATTAATAAACTATATATTTTACTTAGGTTATCAAAATCCGAATTTTTATTCCACGGATTTTTCGTTTTCTGAATCTGAAACATTTAATCAAATCAAAAAAAAAGAAAAAAAGATTCATATTCAGAAGAACAAAAATAAGTGTAATAAATAAACGGTCACTATAGCCTAAGTAACGCATGCAGTTTATTAATTAGTAATTAAATAACGATTTCATGGTTTTAATTTTTGTTTTAGATTTATTTTTGAGATTTTTTAAATGTTCCTGGGTATGGTATGAAAATGTTTCTATGAGCAGGATGTAGTTTATTAGAATACAGTCCTCATGTAAACTTGTTTTAAAATAGGAAAATACTAAGGTAATAATGTATATGCATATGATTAATATAACTTATTTTTTACATGTTATTATAATGAATTTTGTATTGATGTAGCCCTGAAGATGTCTGCAAGAAATACCAATAAAAAGTAGGTTAAATAAAATAAAATTTAAAAGCATTATTAGGTTAAAATTGAGTGAGTTTCTAACATCCACCAACCAAATATGGGCATCTTCAGAAGTTGAAAGAGAACCGAGAAAGCCTATAATAATAGTAATAATAAAAAATATATACTATTTACCTTTAATAAGGTTTGGTCCATCTCCAAATAATTCTAAAAGAAAAAACAAGTTAAGCCATCGTTTTGTCTATAGTTCTAAATATGTTAAGGGATTTGTATTATACAGTAGGAAAAAGACTTTACATTGTCTGTAGTATATTCTTTTTATAGAATATTTTTGCCTTTATCTTCATTTTATAGAATACAGAACTAACGATATTAAGTCTTCCTGGGATTGAAGAATATGAAGATGAAGATGTCAAGAAATGTAGACAAAATATTTGTTTAAAGTGATTTTTTGAAATTTTTTTTTGATGCTGGACCAAATCTCAATAAATGAAAATACTGTAGAATATATGTGGTAGAGATAAAAAAGCATTACAAAAATGAGATACTTTAGATTTTAACGTGATATATTAATTGTGACAGTATACCTGCAGTGAAACAAACATCTACTTTGAAACATTTCAGTTTTGAGTAATGGTCACTACTTTGATAAATATATTAAATATCAGTGCTATGTTCTGTTTTCTAAGACTTCTCACATATGCAACTGTTTTCAGGGACGGCTACTCTTGTTCGCGGACTCAGCGGATACATCGACTCCCTATCTGGTAAAAAGATGAGTTCCGCCTTAGCCAATGTGATGCCCATGAAAGTGGATTTCTTTTCATCCTATCCAGATTTCTTCTCCTTACTCATCATGCTTATATTCTCCGGTAATTATTATTATAAAAACCAATGACTAAACATATATATTTATGCCATTTTCTTTGACATTTTTTTTTATTTTTCAATGAAATTATTTGTATTATTCTTAAAACTTGTTTAAATTATAGGGTTTAGCTCTAACTTTGGCATATTGTTGATAACAGTTCACAAGACTGTGGTATCTTTGTGTTCAAACGAATTTAAACTCTAGCAAATCGGAGTTCGAACAGTGATGTATTGCAAAAGGATTTAATAATAAGTTTTAAAGAATACATACCACGTGGCTCAGTGGTTACGTGCACACCTCTGAACTGATAGGACCAGGGTTCAATCCTCATCTGGCCCTCGATTTATTCTTGCGGGAGGTGAATAAATCTGAGCACGTCGTCCCTCGGAGAAGGACGTTAAACCGTCGGTCCCGAGCCTGTACGATGTCAGGTACTCGTTAAAGATCCCTACTCTAAATACATTTGAGTTAGGCAAAATTTAGGACTCCCACTGTAGAATCAATCTCCATTGTGTTGTATCACAAAGGGCCAATGCTTGGCCTACGTGTGTTCTCTTGTTGGACGGCCACTGCAACCTAACCTACATACCACGTGAAAAAAAGTTTTGTTTTTTTTAGGAAAGTACTCCTAAATATGCAATTTTTCTATACTGTTTTCTTTGATATGAATATGGATACAGTCATGCATATTACTCCAGTAATTGTACAGATTATTCAAACAAACTATAGTTAACAATAAAAAATAGTGGATATTTATGATATGACTTCAGTTGGGGACAAACTTTTGAATCGGATTAAATTTCTTTTATTTTGAATTATGATTTACATGATTCTGTTCATCAAATTAGTTAATTTAGTCAAAATTTAAAAAAAAAAAAGGTTTAAGAAAAATGAAACTGAAAATTCTGAAATACGAGTATATATTAAATCACATGAAAGAAGAATTCAAATGACAAATTTATCTTCAGTAGTTCAAAATTACGCTTTAAAATGTTTGAAAAAATAATGGAATAAAGCTTTTTGACTTCATTAAGCTAAAAGAATTTTAGAGGAACTTTGTAATAATTCCGTTAAAAAATCATTGAATTTAAATTAGTGACTGAAAAGAACGAAAGGTTTCCTTAATTTGTAAGTTAATATAATTAATTTTAGCTAATTGAAGATTCATTAACTGTTAAGTTTATATGTAAATATCGAAACTTTTTTACTGTTTCATTTTACTATTTACATTTTTTATCATCTTCTTATAACTTTTACAATTTTTTTTTTCTTTTTTCCTTTGTCCTCTTATTTGGAATAATTTGATTCATGATTGTTTCTTATCATTTTTGTTTTTATATTTTCTATCGTTTATGACCCTGATTAGCTATTTCCTTCCGAATATCGTAAGGTTTCTACACTGAGGTCACGTTCTAATTGCCTTGCGATTTTTCTTATTTCCTCCTTAAAACAGCGCCAACTCAATCTTTTTCTCAATCATAAGTTTACTGACTAAATCAAATCACGCTGAAACAGATTGAATGACAAAAAGCTGTTCAGAGCGCACAGAATTACAGCCTCTTGTAAGAAAACAATTGTTTACTCCCAAGGTAAAATGTTCATTGTGTGGTTTCAAGGACGACCAATGTTCAGCATGGGTTCTCTTGTAGGATTACCACTGCAACCTAACCTAACCTGTTATTGTTTAATTATAACCAGATATAAGGTCTCGCCTACCACAACTTTTAGTTATTGGATAAATATTATAATTACTTGTTTGCTAGGGGTCAGGTTAGCTCACTAGTTAACTTTCTCATTTTTGAACTGGTAGGTCGGGGGTTCGATACACACCTGGCCCTCGATGCGAGGTGAATAAATCTGAGCACATCGTCCCTCGAAGAGTACGCTAAGCCGTCAGTCCCGAGCCTCTTCGATGTCAGTTGTTTGTTAAAGATCCCTACTCTAAATACACTCGAGTTAGGTAAAATTTAGGATTCCCAATGTACAATCAATCTTCATTGTGTGGGGTCATAAAGGGCCCAATGTTCAGCGCATGTGTGTTCCCTTGTGGGACAACCCCTGCAACCAAAGGGGCAATACTACTACTACTATACTACTACTACTACTACTACTACTCTACTACTACTACTACTACTTACTTGCTAAAGAAGATGATTACAGATTTTTAATTCTAAGCAACTAATGGATTTTAACTTATTACTGAACATTAACCTATACTGAATACTATCTAAAATTCAATGTTGTCATTATATTCATTATTTAAATCCTTATCTTATCACCATTATGATTACTTATAATTATTTAAGTGTTCAACTAGTGATGAGTAGAAAGTCACACCACTAGAAAATAAAAACATATAGAAGTTTTAATATAATATTCCTTTATTTTAAGGAAAACAGTTAGAAAAAAAAATAATTTTCGACAGAATTATAATCCCTAATTATTTTGTTTTACCTTAAACTTGGGTACACCGCAATACCTGCTGTAGTAAACCAAAAAAAATATATTGTATATGTTGCAGAGTAACGTAAAGAAACATGTTTACACTTTAATAAAGATAGTTTTATAACCATGGACGATGTTCCAGCTGCTAAAATTAGAATGAAAACCACAATATCTGAAGAATGTGTTGCCAGGCCCGGTATATTATCTCGTTTATATTGCTGAGAGGAGCAAAGTAAGCAAGACTCTTTACAGTGTTAATATCAAAATAAAGGAAATCATATTAGTCAAACAAATGAATTCTATACAGAATGCAATGCTAGAGCTTAACGATATAAATCTATTAAATTATTTTGCTAATGAATTAATGAATTTAATATATATTATGAACTAAAAAAAAAAAATAAAAACAATCGTTTTCATTGGAGAGCGTTGAAGTATTTAGAAGTTCAGGTTTTCAGAATATTTGTTTAATAGTTTTAATATGCGTGGTCCATTATGCTTCGCTTTGACTGATTAGCATAACAGATTCCTTTTTCCTATTGCATAATCTCTTATTATTCGAGTAAAATCTATTTAAAATTGTATATAATAATTACAGACAATTATTTATTTTTTAATACTAAATGCGACAAATTCCATCCCAGTGTGCCTTCAGAGGAAATTAATTGCTAATTAACAAAAGATAGAGACGAGGTTAGCTCAGTGGTTAATGTACTCGCCTCTGGGCTTATAGTCCGGGGTTCGATCCGCACCTCGCCGTCAATTTATGCACGACGAAAGTGAATACATTTGAGTAAGTCGTCCCTCAGACCGGACTTTAATCTGTCGGTCCAAAGTCTGTATGATGTCAGGTACTTGTTAAAGATCTGTACTCGAAATGCACTTGACTTAGGGAAAATTTAGGAGTTCCAATGTAGAATCTGTAGAATCACCGACCAAACAAAAAGCCGGTAAACCACTGACGTTATCACCTTCTAGGGGATCGGTTTAAGCAATAGCAAAAGACAGTGAACTATTAATTAAAAATAAGTAAAAGGCAATCCACAAATATTATTCTTTGTGCGCAAATAACTAAAGGTTAGTAACAGTTGTTAGCACCAACGTCCTTACATGTTTTGACTGAATGGGGTCAGAAACTTGACGAGTAATCTGCAAGCGGTACAGTGAAACAGAACGTCCAGTGTCACTGAATAGATGAGAACCATGAAAATTTACTGAAGTTGACGTGGTGCTTGCAATGTGCCAATTAAAATTATAATAATTCTGCTTGTGCCTGCTGCAGAATCAATTTCGTTTGGAGGCAAGCAGTGTATTTTTTTATGTTTTATTATTTTTTTTTTTTGTAAGCAGGTGAAATGCATTTAAGCACATAGTTTTTGGGCTTCCAGAAAAACCAAACTAGCAACTAAAACATGCCTTTTTCTTTTAGGACAGTAGCCTACAGCCGTTTTTCACATTCCCTCAGTCTAGGTCATTCATTTCATTCCGTAAGGCAGTGTTATTTTAGAATTATTCTAGCTCTTCTGAGTGTCTCTTTTTGGTTGTGACAATATTTTTGACCAGTCAGTCTACCATTCTCCACACCTCATAATTCAGAATCAACTTGACCATAATAGTTTCAGGGGAGAATATACAGTTTCTCATCACAAAGTCACTCCTCTGACTATTCCATTTTTGGCAAGAAACGAATGTGTACTCCACATGGTCTACCGCTGAGAAATACAAGCACTCGGGCGTCTGGTGTTTACCTATCTTGTATAGGTGGGTGCGGAAGTATCTATGTCCATTGAGAAATTGTGTCAGGTAATACCCCACCTCTCCAAGACCTTTCACAATCCACAATCGGACATCTCTAATTACACTAAACGTCCAGCATCCTCTAGTCTCGTGTTCCCATACCTCATAGCATCTGTCTAGGATACGCCTTCTCTCTTCTGATTTTTCATTAAAAGTAATTGTTTCATTAAAATTAAATCTAGTTCGGTAATTGATAATTCTTAATTGATAAACATCATCAAATAAAAATAGAAGAATACTGGATATAAGTTTTTCATTTGTCAATATCAATATAAATTTTAATTAATTAATATTAAATCATTACCAATCGATATAAATGTTGATATTGATTTTTGAATCAAAGGACGAAAAATAAAGGATTTTACTTACAAAAACATGTTACGTAACAGTCATGCCATGTGTTTACTTTGAAGTAGTTATATTGTAACATTAATCATAGGGGAAACTTATTCGTACAAAGAAGGTGGAATATGATTAAGGAAAAAACAAGCACAATACCAGGAGCGCCAGCGAATAATATTTAAAAAAGAAGAACGAAAAACGTGAATGAGCAAATTGTACAACGTACAATTTAGCACTTACAAAGAGAAACTTTTGACAGCAGAAAAACTTATTGTTGAACTGGATGAGAGTCAAAAGCCCATTTCACCTACACTAAATTGTTGTACTTTACTATTAGTAACCCGGTTAATTACTGACCCTAGTCTTCACACACGCTGTTACTTCCCCTAATACCACTTGAAACTGTTTATTTCTTGAGCATTTATAATTTGTACGCAGTCTTTGTTTAGACACTATTAACTATCATGATTCATGATACCTAATGTTTATTAAAAGAAGTACTACTGTTGGACATATTAGTATGCTCGCTTTTCCAAGTTCATATTAAGCAATATTTTTTTTTAAACATTTTTGATATTGTTGTCGCTTTTGAAGATGATGTTGACCACTTGTAAGGGGTGGGGTGGGGGAGGGGAGAAGAGTGAGAGAAAGTGAGAGGTTAGGTAAGGCATACCGATATCGTTCAGAGGAACCCGTGAGACAATATTTGAAGTCTATATTAAAAATTTTCTTCCATGAGAGGATTTAATCTAATTTAAATTATGTGATCACGAAGTTTCAAGTATGAATCTTGGTAAAATAACATTATCAAGTGGTAAATATTTTTATTAATTTTTCGATAGAAAAGAAGTCGCTGGAATTTCTTATGTCGACAGCTCTATGCCAGCTGGTATATTCAACAGTACTTTTAAGAAAAAGTAAAGGAAAAGCATAATTATTCTAGATTAGAAAACTCTGACTGCTTCTTGATGAATACAAAAGTTTAACTGAACTTACAGGTACTGTCACATTTTTATTACACAGACGTTTTGACTGATGATTTTTTTCTAAAACTCAACGCTGTCTACTTGAATTCCTTTTCAATTAACTCCATAAGAAATGCCACCTTGTAAATCGCGTTTCAAATCAGTCCACAAATAATATACCACTGAAAAATTGAACTGGTGGCCTAACAATATTCAAATTGATATTTACAGAAATTCATTTAATAGCAAGTAAAATTAGCGAGTTCTGGGAGTATTAATTAAAAAAAAATTAACTTTTTGACCCATTCAAACAAATTTTTTTTTTACTTTTAGATGACTGAAGTTCTAATCTAAGCATGTCTTTTACTTCTTACTGATATTATGTTACTGGTGACAAAATAAGGAGAGTCATAAAGTGTCCAGATACTGGTTTACACATTAATCGGACTTTATTTTTCATGATAATTTAAACTGATCAATTGCCATGATATGCCACAAATTTGAGTGTTACTCATTATTATTTAATATTCAGTTGTAATTTTGAAGTAATACTTACACATTGTCCTATTGAAAATATTAATGAACAACAGTGCAAGAATGGTTCATAATATTAATATCATAACCGACTGCAGCACACTGAATTAAGAACAACTTTCACAGCTTTTGAATATGACAACATAAGAAAACAAAGGTTTCTGAGTGTTTGGATTCAGATAATGTTTTTCAAAGTACCTAACCCATGTTTTGATGTTTCCGGCAATATTACGCTAATTTTTCAAACCAAGAAATTTTTTTTTTCAAATCTACTCTGATTGATCAAATGAACATAAATTAATTTTACTAAGCAAAATATAAATACGTTTTCTGTTTGAAGAGGTAGCTAAGTGCATCGCAGAGTGTTAAAAGTTCATTACATTTTAGTCGTCTTCCAGAAAGTTCTTAAAAATTATAACAAATCAATAATAATAAAGTAAAATTTATAATTATAACTATTTTTATAAGTTTTTTTTTGTTAGAATAGAAATAGGCGATATTTAAACACAGGGTTATTTAAATTAAAATCTGGATTATTTTTTACTAAATTATGTTAGTTGTTTATTATGGGCAGATTTTTACATAAAAAGTATATTGTCTATAAATTATACTCTAATAAAATTTATTTGAATACATTACTCATTTTAATATTTAGAATTTTGGTTTTTTGAGTTATTTATTTTTAGAAAGGAATGCAAGATAAAAATGGAATTTCGAAAGTGGCCCTGTTTAGTACAATATTGTTTTCTTCCTTATTAAAATGTAAATTAATTTTTATTTTTACTAAGGCAATATTAAATATAGGCTTCTAAGTGTCGAAAATAACCAGAAGAGGGGTAAACACTCAGATGTAAGATATCACTATGTACCTTTTCTGGTATGAAATATCATCTAAAGCCATGGGGTTCTCCTGCACACCACATTCAAACAACCTTAGATTAGTTAGAACAAAATTAGTAACGTCTGTTGAGAGAAATATGGTATGGCTTGTGACTGCATTCTTATAATACTCCATGTTTCTTTTAAATATGATTATCTTTATAGCAATAGAGGAAGAGAAATGGAAAATTGGATTATCGTCTTCTTAGTAAGGATGATATTTGCTATTAATTTTTTGCTCAAATTGTTTTTACACTTTTCACAGTTAGTTTAATGTCATTTTTCTTGTTTATAGGATTCATCAGCTTTGGTGTGAAGGAGTCCTCAATAGTCAACAATATATTGTTTGCTATTAACATTATAACAATCAGTATCCTCGTCGTCATTGGCTTCATGCATGCAAACCTCAAGAACTGGTCTATCAAGGCAGCAACAGTTAGTTCTAAGTTTGATGCTGGCACGGGAGGCTTTGCTCCTTTTGGTGTGGGCAAGATCCTTCAAGGAGCGGCGACCTGCTTCTACGCATACACAGGATTCGATACAGTTGCCACCACAGGTAATGCATCATGTTTAGTACGCAATGCAATCGCAACAATGTTTATTGTTTCCAGTACAACTAGTAAGGGGTAAATATAACTAGTAAGGGATAAATCTTATATAAATTAATATATATATAATTAAAGTTATATATATATATATAACTTTATATTATAATATATATATATATATATAACAGATTCAATAATATATCGACCGTTTGATAGAATAGGTGTGTTCTCTAATCGGGGTTCGGTCAATTTTCCAGGATAAAAAATCAAACTCTCGTTGCCAACGTTTCGGTTTTATTTAAAACCTTTTTCATAGGCCTACAAACAAAGGATCATAAGAAATCACATATCAACATCAAACATATACATAATATGAAAATGGATTGTTACAACTCATGAATATTACAAGCAGAAATATTTCAGAGATACATAAAACAATATTACTTACAGAAGTAAGAATTTTTTAACTAAGAAAATGAAATTTACATTATTTAAAGGAACAACAATGTTAGCCGGACAAAACCTTCGACTAGACTAATAAGATAACATTACAAATAACCTCAACACTGTTCACTCAAGGGAACTAAATAAATCAAATTTCACTAAACCTCAGCACAACACTCCAGAATAAATATTACTTAAATTAGTAATATCACTTCTATGATTAATCGAACTTAGATCCTTTTTAATATATAACATCTCAAGTGTCTTCCTTCTTTGCTCATCTTTTTCTTTTTCTATTATAGTTGTATCTTCAAAATCGAACGTGTGACCTTCGTTTATTGCATGCCCAGCTAAGGCTGTTGCGTTACTTTTATTTGTTCTTATGGAATAATTATGTTGGTACAACCTTTCTTTGAGAAAACGACTAGTTTCACCATAGTAACACTTGTCACAGTCTTTACATTTGATGGCATAAATGAGGTTACTTTGTAACTCCTTCGGTATTTTTTCTTTCAAATTTGAAAATAAAGATTTATTTTTTCTTTTATTATAAAATGCCAGTGTAACTTCAGGTACGTTTCGTTTGAACACTTTTCTAATTGATTGTGATAAGCCCTCAACATAAGGAAATTTCCTTATGTTGAGGGCTTATCACAATCAATTAGAAAAGTGTTCAAACGAAACGTACCTGAAGTTACACTGGCATTTTATAATAAAAGAAAAAATAAATCTTTATTTTCAAATTTGAAAGAAAAAATACCGAAGGAGTTACAAAGTAACCTCATTTATGCCATCAAATGTAAAGACTGTGACAAGTGTTACTATGGTGAAACTAGTCGTTTTCTCAAAGAAAGGTTGTACCAACATAATTATTCCATAAGAACAAATAAAAGTAACGCAACAGCCTTAGCTGGGCATGCAATAAAACGAAGGTCACACGTTCGATTTTGAAGATACAACTATAATAGAAAAGGAAAAAGATGAGCAAAGAAGGAAGACACTTGAGATGTTATATATTAAAAGGATCTAAGTTCGATTAATCATAGAAGTGATATTACTAATTTAAGTAATATTTATTCTGGAGTGTTGTGCTGAGGTTTAGTGAAATTTGATTTATTTAGTTCCCTTGAGTGAACAGTGTTGAGGTTATTTGTAATGTTATCTTATTAGTCTAGTCGAAGGTTTTGTCCGGCTAACATTGTTGTTCCTTTAAATAATGTAAATTTCATTTTTCTTAGTTAAAAAATTCTTACTTCTGTAAGTAATATTATTTTATGTATCTCTGAAATATTTCTGCTTGTAATATTCATGAGTTGTAACAATCCATTTTCATATTGTGTATATGTTTGATGTTGATATGTGATTTCTTATTATCCTTTGTTTGTAGGCCTATGAAAAAGGTTTTAAATAAAACCGAAACGTTGGCAACGAGAGTTTGATTTTTTATCCTGGAAAATTGACCGAACCCCGATTAGAGAACACACCTATATATTATATATATATATATATATATATTATATATATATATATATATATAATTAAAGTTACAGCTAGAGAACACAAGAAAAAGAACTAACATTCACGAATCTCGATAATTTCGGAGTCTTGCCGTCTTCAGGAGAGAAGAAAAAAAAGAAAATAAAACTTAGAAGGAATGAAGGAACGGAAACGTAAATGCGTCCACTGGTTGATATAAACAACGAATGATATATATATATATATGTAATCAAACCACAATAAGAAATGGGAAAACAAGACTAAGATTTTTCAACCTTAACAAGCCGTTTTCGTCAGAGTCAAAAACCCAACTGAAACACTAGATGCAGAAAACATCTGGTGAGGGATTGAGAAGAGTGGTATTTTAAAAGGGTGAAAGTGCAGGAAAGGACTAATGTCCAGAAAGGGATGTTTCGGGAAACAAAGGATTACAGTAAAAAATAGTAAAAAACTATCCGCTAGCTGTCAACCCTCTTGGAAGAGGCTATTGTCCTCGTAACGAAAGTATCAAGTTTGAAGAGACCGTTACTCATGTTTATAATATTTCATGTTATACAGTTGAAAGATCTTAGTCTTGTTTTTCCATTTTCTTATTGTGGTTTGACCATTGATTGTTATTTCACGTGTTCATGTGAAACCTTTATATATATATATATACTTTAACAAATAGGAAAGAACACAGAAAATCACTACGGAACTCACTTCGATATTTCGACATCCGTCGTCATCGGGAAGAAGTGCGAAGTACTCGCGTTGAGAAGCAAATTGTTTCTCATGTATATATATAACTTAAATTACACAGAGTACGACCCAGAAAAAGGAACAAAAAGCACACTTACTGAATTCTCAATATTTCGAACTGTTGTTTGTCATCAGGAGTAGACTAGAAGAGAGAACGAAGTGAGAGATCTCCCCACGTCGATGAACGGAGCGGGGAAAAAATATATATGTTGAAACCACAATAAGAAATAAGAAAAAAAGACTAAGATCTTTTAAATGTTACAAGAGGTCTTCGTCAGAGTCAAATCCCAACTGAGTTCATAGTTGGGATAGTATTTCGGATCATAGTCAGAGTCAGTTGGTATTTGACTCTGATGAAGCCTGCTTGGTACGGTTGAAATATCTTAGTATTTTTTCTTGTTTCTTATTGTTTTTTGAACATTGATTGTTATTTCACATGTTTATTATGAAATCTTGTCTTATATATATTAAGTAAACTAATAAATTAATTGGTTCACTAAATTTATCTACAAACTAATAAATTAGACTCATAAAAAGAACAAACGTAAAAGATATCACAAAAACTTACTACTACATTTCGACCATGACGTCATCAGAATCAAATGAAGGCAACAATGAAGTCTATACTATTCAGAAGAATCACTCTTTTATCAATTGAGAGATAGATCAGCACCTGGGTAATGGTTGTCAATGGTTGATTGTTTTTTTATTATTATTTATTTAAGCTTTTAAACATTTATTTTTACTTTATTAGTTTTCACACAATGTAATTATTTGTGTAATTATATGTCACATAAAAATTTCATAATAACAAGTAGAATTTTTGGAAATACTTTGACCTGTTTTGATTTGTAACCATGTCGTAAAAAAGCTTTCGGCCATTTCATGAGCAAAGCACAACATATGGATGCTTTTTAATGCGAGACCCTTTAGACACATCTGACGTCGCACGACAACCCTTCTATAGGAGAAGTGCATTAAACCACAAGAAATGGGAATACTTTGACTATAATGACGCTCTTTACTCTCTGTGTATAAGCTACGTTCTGTCAGACATTAAAAATCTGTGAATTCATATTTCATCTAAATTTGATTCTAAAAGTAATAAGAAATAAAAAAAAATATATTGACATATATAAATTAAAATATCTCAAAGACATATAGCTTTAGAGAAAATCTGTAAACACGAAGTATATTAGAAATTTTATTCTTTATAGCTTGAAATTGAAATACCTTTCTTTATGACCTTATCTATACCTTCAATATCTTCAGAAACTGGAAAATTGGAGTTTTCCATTGTAATATTTTCGATATTTTCCTTTCAGTCATACTTTACTTTTACCAATCAAAGTATATTAATTTTTTGTTACTTTATGATTTGTTGTTGATTCATTCGATTACTCAAAGTAAGAATTCTATGTTATTTAATAGTATTTGCTAAACTTCATTTTTTTTTAAATTATGTTTTTTACTATAAATTGGGAGATATTCTTTTATGGGACAGTATAAAGTGTATTAGTTTTTATTTCATAGTTTCATTCAGGGCTACTAGTCCGTTAAAAAAAAGACAACTAAGATATAAATTAAGGAGGGCTTTCCCATTCATCAGTTTTGCAATTAGTTATTATTTAGAATATTTTAATAAATAATTGACGGTTCTACATACAAATGTTTCTTATAAACAACCTTTTCTGATATGTAGTCTTCTTCTTCGGGTTACAACGAGAATACAAAGCAAACCTAAAGGCAAGTATTTTGAGTTAGAAAAGCTGAGTTGTATTCTAGTATATGATGCATATCAGATGTCTCAGCAGGGGTCAGGGTAGATCACTGGCTTGCTAGCTCTCCTCAGGTCTTGTAGATTTCACTCTGTCCATTGATCTCTTCCTAACAAATCCGAGCACGTTCTGCCATGAATCCCAAGCCTTTACAATCTTAGATACTTTTTAAAGATCCCTAGTCTGACCTTGCATTTGTTGTACTAAGATTTCTCACAATGATGATCTGATGGGGTTCAATGAACTACTAGTAGCAAACTCTGGTCCCGGGATAACAAATATCTTCGGAGGGGGACGACCGAGTTCTCGAGAAACCTAGGTTAGTCCTTAAACTCAAAGGCACGTAGGAAAGCCTGTACATTGAAAGATCTCTACTCTAAAGGCACTTCTGATAGACAAAATTTAGGACTCCCAAGGTAAAATTAACCCAATAATAATATGGGTGACAAATAATAAATGAGCCACACTATTCGTCTCTTGAAGAGCACTAAAACTGAGAGTCTACCATTGTTGGCAGCTCTCCGTTTCCTACCACCATGGTAGGTATGTACAACCATCACAACTCTATATGTGAAGTATTTTAATTAATCTTTTATTAATTTTTCACTTTTCATAACACTTTTGATGTTACAGAGTTTCAAAGTACTCTGTATTTTGTTTTTGTATTCCACAAGTATCCAGATGAAGAGCACTTCATATTTCAAAAACGTTTATAATAAAAAATTGTATTTGGAGACTAATTCTACTTTCTTCACAAAAATATCTTCAACTAGACGAAGTGTTTTCCCACAAAAAAAATTATATACCTTTTCCTGTATAACACACTTTTAAAACCTAAAACTCAGGCTTTACATAAATCAATCTTTCAGATAAAAATTATTGTTTAATTGAAACTGAAAATTATTTATAATTTTAAATTTTACTTAGAGCTTTTTTATTTGGGAGAAGTTAAATACGTTAAAGATGACGATTTTCAGTCATGTAAAGTCAGTGTTTTTGGCATTCGGTAAATTAAATTTTACCCCTGAAAGGTTGGAAGAAACGGGATTTGAAGTAGGCTGGGAAAATATGAAGCAGATATTACTGCACAGCACCAGAGAATACTTCTTTGGATTAATATTTAGATTAAGATTTTTCAAACTCTTTTTGAAGGCAACCAGTTTGTATTTTAAAAAGATTACAGCCTAATGTTAAAAGCTGAATTCTTGACGAATATTGAATATTAGATGTTGGTTTATATGTAGGTTATTGGAATTATGTTGCAGTTATCGAATAATGTTTGTTTGCTAAAGAAACCGTTCTTAATTATATTTTTATAATTAATTAATTATTGAAGTTTCATTAGCTGAGATTACGTCACTATATATCAACATCTAATATACAACTTGTTAACTTCCACATAAGTATTTTTGGCTCTTCCCCTTCAGTCATATTTACATAATTTTTGAGTATAACAGTCACATCCTCAACTTCGGACATGCCAATTATCTCCATTGATTTAACTTAGCTAGTACTTGAATTTAGCGCTTGGAAACTTTTAAAATGAAAGTCAACTTGCTTCAAATGTAGGGTGTGTGTTGTTCAGAGATGCCTATTTCTTTAGTTATCTGTTTCATATATTAGCTCAGTGGTTAACGGTACTCGCCTTTAAGACGAGAAACCAGGGGTTCGAATCACATCTGGTCCTCGATTTATTCATGCGGGAGGTGAATAAATCTGTGCATGTCGTCTCTCGGAGAAAGACGTTAAACCGTCAGTCCCGAGCTTTTACGATGTCAGGTACTCGTTAAAGATCCCTACTCTAAATACACTTGAGTTAGGTAAAATGTAGTACTCCCACTGTAGAATCAATCTTCATTGTGTGGTACCATAAAGGACCAATGCTGGCCTACGTGTGTTCCCTTGTGGGACTGCCACTGCAACCTAACCTAACCTATCAGTTTCATCAGTTTTGGTTCCTATAGTTCGTCAATATGTGACAGGAAATGTACTGCTTAAAGCAATATAAATCTTTAATTTATTATGAATTTAAATCTTTGTATCATATATCTGAATTGCAAGAGGAAATGTAAAATCAAAACATATATCTTCTCCAAAAAGTCTGTGTCTTTAACAATTACAATATCATTTTTTTGCAGTTTTTAGAGTAAAGATCATTTTACAAGAATTTATCACAAATACAGTCAGTCTACCATTCAATATTATTCAGCATTGTTTGATTTCAATAAAGCTCAACTTTGATTAAAGATTTGAAAAAAATAGGTCATGTAGTAGCGTAGTAGCTGTAGAGTACTAAATAGGCACGAGGAAAATGTCTGGGCTACAGTAAGTTTATTATTTAGTGATTTTAAAATATCGTGCACGCTTTTCCTCGAGGAGGATACTGACACGAACCGACCAGTACTCCTAAATGAAGGCTGGAACGATGTAGACCACTACCTGCCGACATATCTACACTTGTCCTTCGCTTTGCAGCTACACCCAGTTAGAGGACAGAACAGCTAAATAGTACGGCCGTAATGGCAAAAATTCAACAAATAGTCATCGAACAACGCCAGCTACTTGTATTGCTGTAAACTACTTAACTCAAGTATAATAAATTACAGTCTCTGCAAATATGTGCAGTGACGTACACACAGAATAATATTGAAGGATAGTTGTAAACATTATTTATATTTTCATCTAAATGATACATACACGAAAATACATTAATTTATATATATTTTAAATTTTAAATACATCAATTTTATGTTACTTCATAAAGTTGAGTATTGATAATATGAAAAAACTTCTTTTATGATCATCTGGGAGTTCTTGGAGTCATTTAGGACGCTATCTATTTCTAAGCAGAACTAACCTCAATCTTTAGAATGTAGGTTCATTTACCTCCTATTAACTGGTTCTTAGGTCCACGATGGCAAGATTCTGTATCATATTATTACTTTTGTTTATATTATAGTTTTTCACTTCATCGTTATTATACTTAACGAGATATCTCTTAGTCATCCCTTGAGTTTAGCTATTAGTGAAAATAAAACGTCTGTTTCCTGGTTAATTTGTTTCTGAAGTTGTATATTTCCGTTATAACTATAGATTTCTAATTTTACTATTATATTATTACTACGTTTCGGAATTAATAACCAAATAGGTAGCTTCAGTTTAAGGTTTAATTTAGCTCAAAATTATTTGATTGAGGGAGTGAACTTGGTAGGAAATATAATCTCAGTACATACTGTAAGGACTCCAGTTGTAGAATGAATCCAGTAATTTGGCTACTTCATAGCTAAATAAGGTATTATGAAAGAAGGCACTCATAAACCTTCAGAACATGAAAGGTTAAATCAACTGAGAAAAAAATTACCAGTCTATAAGTAGGTGGAAATTGTTGCGATGCATCAATGAATCGGACTGTTCTAACAATGAAATCATTGAAGGGGCTTATCTGGTAATAAACGTGGTAAGCAGAATATTGAATAAGAATTATCAAACGAACAAAATATCAAATGACAATGACTGAATGAACAAACCAAACGAATGAAAATGTACGAGTACCAAATAGACAGAATGTCGAGTGAAATTCCAAAGAGACAAAACATCGAGTAGACTAACATTGAACGAACACGATCCCAAAGACATGATTCTGCTAACTTATTTAGATATTTTTTTCTGGTTTCCGTAAAATTTCTTTGTATTTATGAACACAATATTATTTATACTTATTTAACTTAATAAATATTCTCATTGCATATTCAATACAGTATATAATGTACATTAGTGATTTTTTTTTTGCTTTTGTATGCAAAAATATAGATTTTAAAAGTTAGTGAATGTTTCTACAGGAAATTAAATTGGATTAGTAATTTACGATTTTGAGGGAAATAAATATTTTATTTTGGACTGATCATAATACTCGCAAACTAAGTCTGAGTTTGTAAATATTTTATCCTATTATAGTATTAACCGCCTGGTTTTTACATCAATCCGATTTTGATTGAATCTCCATTTCTATTGAACTGATGTTATTGCCAAAAATAAAGTATTTTATATTATTATTATTCATTCAGATAGATACAAATAGGAGAAAAGAAACTTATGCATCAAGTCAACGCTTGTCTTATGAACAAGGGGATGGATTACCAATTACATTTGAAATGAGAAATCAGTTTTCTTTAGCAGATAGAGCTGAACCTCAAAATCATTATTATAGCGGAAGAATATTGTCATTAACTCTATAGCGTTCAAATTAAGACGTTTAAAATAAAGGAAATAATTGAAAACATTCCTTTACTCACTACTGTATTTAAAACTTGAACGCACAAATGACACTGAAGATGATATCGTTTGAGAACTTAGTAAGTTACAATTGGTTTCAAGATTTAGCATTTTTATTGTTGAAAGAAAATTTAGTGATAATATATCTTATAGTAGTAACGTAAATATTTTAAGACACAAATATGATGGTTTTGTGATGGGAATATTGATTCTATCTTTATTCTATGATAACTATGTAAGTTAGGTTAAGATAGGCTGCATTGGAAGTCCCCTAACGCAACAGACATAGGCCAATATTGGCCCTCTCTGATACCACTTAATGATGATTGATTGTAAATTGGGAGTCCTATATTTTTCCTAACTCAAGTGTATTTAGAGTAGGGATCAATAACGTGTACCTGATATCGTTCATGCTCAGGACCGACGGCTTAACGTCCTCTCTAAGGGGCGATGTGCTCCGATTTATTTACCTCCCGTATGAATAAATTGAGAGCCAGAGTGGGTATTGAACCCCAATCCAGAATCAACCCCGTATTGTGGTCCACGTTCATTCCTTAACTAATAAGGCTTCCAAATAATAATTGTGTCAGACTTTCTTTTAGAAGAGCACGAAAAGTAAAAGTCTGTAAGAGTGGGCATTGAAAAACAAATATAAGTGGATTTCTCTATCAATCATTCTTAGTATTGAATTATCAGATATATGTATAGTCAAAGAAGTTTTTCTTATAACTGCTATCTATGTTTGTGAATTTCATTTCGCACAAATGCAGAGTGTGTGCGGAGCAAGGTTTATGTATGTAAGTGTAAATCTGGCATAATTTCTATATTTAGAGGGAAAGAAATAATTACAAAATAAAAAAGTTAAGTTTTCTTATGATAGTTGCAGTACAACATCAAGGTTAGTCTTGTTAAAATCCATTGCACACAATCTATGGTAACATCTAATAACTGTATTAGATTGTTTGTGAGATCATTTATTTTTATTTGGAAGGAATTAATTGTATTGTCATTAGAGGGTTATAAAACTCCCAAACTAACATTGTACTTTGAAATATTTTATCATATTACAGTATTAGACGCCTGATTTTTACAGCCATCTAACTGTGAATGAACCTTTATGGCGACTAGATATTATTATTGTCTTCTGCTTATTAACTAAAATACAGTACTCATTGACTTTAAATTCCTTTAAGTTAGGTTAGATTATAGTAGCTTTATCACGAGAGAACACACATAAGCCTTTGTGATACCATGCAATGAACAATTTACATTGAGAGTCCTCAATTTTGCCTCACTCAGGTGTAATTAGAATAGGAAGAACCTGACATCGCGCTGACTCGACACCTTTTTACTTACCATGTAAATAAATCGAGGGCCAAACTGAGGAGTAGCGAACCCTGATTCATCAGTTTAGAAGATGGCACGAAAGTCACTGGTCTACCCTGGTCCCCTAAACGAACCTTCACATCTATGAAAAAAATTAACAATAATTTATGGCAATCCCAAGGTTAGGCCAGAGTGAGTGTCAAATCATAGATCCACCCGTCTAGAGGATAACACTTAAGCGACTGGGCTACCCTGCTCCCCTTAATTGCTTTAAAAAATCCAATAATTTTCTCCACTCGAAAGATATGAGTTTCCACTTTTTCATGTTTACAGTCTTCTATTTTGATGTTGAATGCGTATTAAAATATGATTGTAAATCATACAGATTATTTCTGTTTTCTTTGAATGTAATTATCATTATTATAACATATGACCGCAAGCAGTACCTCCACAGGACTGGCTTGCTCGCTACATAACAAGAATTACTGTTGTAGGGTAAAAAAACTAATGAAACAGTCTCCACATATAAAAATTTAATCGTCTAAACAATGCGTTTCGAACACTACATGTTCGAAACGCGTTGTTTATACGATTAAATTTTTATATGTGGAGACTGTTTAATTACTTTTTTACTCTACAATGAGTAAATACCAAATAATAACTGATTGCACTACGTTAGAAGAATTACTGTGTAAATCATACCGATTATTTCTGTTTTCTTTGACAGTAATTATAATTATTATACCAAACGACCGCATGTAGTATTTCCACAGGTCTGACTTGCTTACTATGTAACCAGAATAACCATCCCTTTCGATAATAGTAGATTATTATGTTAACACCAGGAAGACTCTGAACTGAAACGTTAACCATGTACACTATGTATTTTCTTTCGTATTATATTCAATTTAAAGTGACCATATTTTCATTGAGACAAAAAGAACAAATGAGATTAAATGAAAATTACAATTTAGTTATGTATTATAGGGTAAAAAGCTAATGAAATAGTCTCCATATATGGTATAGTAATTTAATAGTATAAACAACGCATTTAGAACACGTAGCTTTCTTCTTCAGGCATTAACTATTTCATTTCACAATTATTTCATTAGCTTTTTGCCCTACAAGGAGTAAATACCACTTAATAACTAATTGCACTACTTTAGAGATAGTTATATATATTATACTGTATACATTCATATATATGTACAAAAATGTATTTATTATTAATTATTGGTAACTATAAAAACATTTGTAAAAATAATAATTTGAACATCATGATTTTTAACCAAATTAAATTTTTTAATTAAAAAAGTTATGATTTCCTTTCACGGTGATATATTTGATCTGATTGAATACTTTGCAATAGTTTCGGGTCATTTATTAAAATATCGTGATATATTTCCATGAATTCGTCAAATTATATTTTACACTTAATATATATTTTAATGTTTTAATCATCAACTGCGTTTGTTCAGTTATCCATATTTTATTGATACTAGAAAAAACACGTTCTGTTGCTGCATTTGTTCCCGGAAGGGAGAGTGCGATTTATACAATTTTAAAAATATTTTGATAACTAATATTATTCTGTTTAAAATGAAGTAATAACTCCGTGTATTTTTTGTCTGTTTCCACATTTGCCTACAACCAATATTTAATTTTTTCATCTGTAACATATCTTTTTACCAATGACACCTCATCGAAATGATAATTTTCGCAATTATTATTTTTCGGAAAATAGTTAGCAATATATTCAAAACATTTTTCCATATATTTCCATAAAATCTCCTTTTTTAATGTCATCCAATGAAAATTTTTAATACCTTCGAATTGAACTGTCCATTCTTCAAGCTATTCCAAGTAATTATTATACAATTTTTTGACATGTTTCAGAAAATTTGCATGTATTTTATGTGCTTTTTTAATTTACTTTGTATTTTTTCATATTTATCATAATACTTAATAAATAATAGGTAATATATTTTTATAGTACATTTAAAATACGAATTGTAGATATTTTCTAAATAGTGGGACATTTTTAAAAATCAGCGGTATGCAAAGTCCACCAAACAGCAGGACTGTCACGCCAAAATCCGGACGTGTGGTCACTTTAATTAAATGTGCCTTACTTGTCACGCTTTTGAGTGACTGAACGTTATTTAAAATAAATTCCAACTCTTTGATATCTAGTTAGTGCAAGTGTACTTTACTATCTGCATTAAAATAAAATAGAAAGCAACTTGTCAAAAACTAATCTAAGTAATCTATATTTAATTATACAACTATTGATTTGGTACATTCCACTGATGTCCTTTGTCCATTTGATAGCCTGCATTCAATACTCCGTGCATCAATGCTTTGACATTTGACACCTTCTCTACATAAAAAAGGATAGTGAATATTGTTAAATACTATTCATATCGCCTTTTTCAAATATTATACACGAAAATTTTATGCTGAAATTATATCATTAATGATTCTGAGGTAAAATGGATAAACCAACAAAAGTCTCCACACAAATGAAGTTTTATTCAACGCGTTTCGAACACTTTGTGTTCATCATCAGGAAGACACTATAATACAAATTATATCTAATTAGTTACACAAATTAGAGTGAAATAATAAAATTCAGTAACTAATTAGATATAATTTGTATTATAGTGTCTTCCTGATGATGAACACAAAGTGTTCGAAACGCGTTGAATAAAACTTCATTTGTGTGGAGACTTTTGTTGGTTTATCCATTTTACCTCAGAATGAGTAAATACCACACTATTACGGATTGCACAACTAATGATATCATTAATGATAAAATTATACAAATCTTTTAAAATATCAACTGACATTTCTTTCATTTTGTATCTTTGTATAAAAAAAAAGAAGTTTTTTAGTACAATATGATCTTATTGTATGAAAACTGCAAAAGTGTCACTAATATATTACTATATCAATAGGCTATGCCAGAAACATAATTTAAAATAAGAATTAAATTTAGAATAAGTAGGTTAGGTTAGGTTGCAGTGCCAGTTCCACAAGGGAACACACATAGGCCAAGCATAAAATCGATTAAGATAAAATTGCAATAAAAATGCAATGGAAATATAATTTTGTGATTAATATTTTAGAAATTAAAGACCAAAAACGAAGCATTCATTTTTATGTGAGTTATATATTTGTGCGATATATTTGGCTATCTTCACGGGTACAAACTTTTTACATTCTGCAAAAGTGATACCTAAAATAAATAAATTCGTTTCAAAACATAGTATAAATGCTCAAGACTCACACTGGTATGTTGCACTAACAGGCACATAATTGTACTACAGAAATCACTAAAACCATCTCCAATGGGTTGTTTTTCCATAATTTTCCATAAATACTGTGGAATTTAGAGGAAAATATATTAAGCATTCAATCTGACCTGATCTTCATATAACTGTACTTATAAACAATAGGTGAAACAAAATATTTCTGCTCTTTTAATTTTTTTGCATGACACAGGATATTAATACGTTTATGAGATAATTGGTATGAGATAATTCTAAGCTCTCATACCAATTCAATCTTCCCATACCGCACTTCTCTTTTTTACCATTGTCATACGTTTTCTTTCATAAATTCATGATATTTTCCATTATTTGTTGAATGTTTAGTAAATAACAATATTGTTTTACTTAATTTTACACTTATAGTGAAAAAAATTTTTTGCAGTTATTCATAGTATTTTGAGAATTGACTCTCATAATTTTAACAGTTTAGATGAACAGTTTTGTTTGTACGTACATGTCAGACACACATGGAACTGTTTATCTATTAACATAAATACATTTTCCAAAATGATATCACTATTGATTAGTATAAATATATCCTTTAACTATAAAACCTTATTTTCGTTTAAATAGTTACACAAATCAGGTTTATTTCAAAATGTATTGTTATGACATGAGTAAAAACTTCATGTTTTTATAAGATAAATATGTAATTGTGTAATGAATGTGTAATGAATGGTAATTATAAGATGTAATTTTTTTTAGGGTTGAGGTCCAATGATTTTAAACTAGTCCTTTCGCCGACGTTTCAACATATATTTATGCCATCTTCAGGGCTACGACATGATTGTTTTACAATTATCACTACTATTACTACTATTTTGGTTATTTATTACATTTTACATGTACAGTAACAGAGAGTAATTGATTGATAAATTAGTTATTTCGACAATGGATTTTTTTTTACTTTGACATAAGGATATTGTTATTATTATTCTATTGTTTTTACAATCATTTCATAAGTATAGAGATCAATATTTGATTTCAAACATCAAAATCAAATATTGATTTCTATATTTATGAAATAATTATAAAACCAATAGAATAATAATAACAATATCCTTATGTCAATGTAAAAAAAATCCATAGTCCAAATAACTAATTTATCAATCAATTCCTCTCTGTTACTGTACATATTAAAATGTAATAAATAACCAAAAAAGTAGTAATAGTAGTGCTAATTGTAAAACAATCAAGTTGTAGCCCTGAAGATGACATAAATATATGTTGAAACGTCGGCAAAAGAGTTAGTTTCAAATCATTAGACTTCAACCCTCAAAAAAAATTACATCATATAAATATTGGGACAAGAAAGCAAATCATGGTTATTATAATTATAATGTTATAACATTTTACATGCGTTAAACTTCATGAAAAGAGTAAAATGAATTTGACTATAAACAAGAATTTAATCATGTTAACCACTGAATGATTTAACTGCATGCAATCAAAAAATAATAAAACTGGAATAAAAGTATATATTTAATAATCTTTACTTGATGGAAGTAAGTTGAGATGGATTAGGGAAGTGGTGATATTATGAATTATAGAAAATGCTGAACACATGATTGTGGATTTATTTGTAGTATACGTTAGGAGCAGTGAAGGTTGGGTTTGTGGAGGGGAGGTAACTGGGAGGGTGGCCCCACATCAGGTATAAAATATTTATGAGAGGGCAGAAAGTTCTGGCTCCATACCAACCAACAAATCTAATAAACAACATAATCTTTAACAAGTGTTTGACAGCTTCCTTCCAACTGCTGCCTTATACCACGAGATTCTATGACAAACTTAATAAATTTAATGCTTTGTCTATTGGTAATATACATTTAACAAAACTTTAGGTACAGATCAACAAATTTAATAAACAAGTATTACTTTAACAAGGGTTAGAGATTCCCTTGATACAGCTTTAAAGACACTCATAAACAGCTTATAGTAGCAATATATTTTATGGCAAGCATATTGAATTGGATGTGTCATCTTTTATAAATATATATTTAATAAACCTTCGATTAATTTAAAACACTGTGTAAGTTCCCAAACTCTGGATTTTTTTGCTCGAGGGTATTGACTCCCAACAGACAGCAAAAAGTTTAAAATAGTATCGCGAAATGTTTCAAAATGTTCATTTTTAGTTATAAAAAATGACTCAACAGAATAAATAATGCCCTAAAAATTAAATCTTGAAAGATATCTAAAATCAATTTATAAAATGGAGATTTAACTAGATAGAATAGTAGATCAACTTAGAAAATTAATTTGTTCTAGAAGTCCTTTCGTAAGATATAAATTTCGTAAGTATAGATGCTTTTTCCTGACATTATTCCTTAATCGGTTCAACCCCCCCCCCCCTCCTATATATATAATTTTCTTTCAATTTATTTGTTATCCAACAAATAGTCCGTATGAGATGTTTTCCTATTTGGATAACTTCATCAATTTATATTATTAATATGGCAAACCGTCATATCTAGTACGATGATCTTGGAGTCGTTGGAGCGATTTCGGACATTGTCCATCTTCAATCGCAACTAACCTATTCAGCTATTATAAACAGGGTTGGTTTTCTGTCAAGTCCACTGCTATCCTGATATTATTAATTTGATTTTATTTAGTTATTTTTGATTTTTAGTTTTTAGCTATTATCTACTTTGATTTTTTTTATAATAACAATATTAAAATAATAATATTTTTTTATAAACTACATAAAAGCTAAAAAACTAAAAATTAAAAATAACTAAATAAAATCAAAGTAATAATATCAGGATAGCAGTGGACTTGATCAGAAAACCAACCCGCTTTATAATAGCTGAATAGGTTAGTTGCGATTAAAGATGGACCATGTCCAAAAGCGTTCCAACGACTCCAAGATCATCATACGAGGTATGACAGTTTACCATATTAATAATATAAATCATAATAACTTCAGTGGTAATAATAATATGCATGTATTTAACTTCATCAATGACAATGAGCTGAGTTTTGAATTTGATACAATAAAACAACTTATAATTTTACGCACTATGTAAGCAGTTATTTACTCATGATAAAAGAGGAAAATACATTAAATCTTCACCACAAGGATTGAATTATACAACGCTTTTCGAACACTTGGTACCTATTAACCCCTCAATTATTCAAGACCGCTTAACTAAGGTAGATGTACCTGATGATGATACCTGACAGTTCGAAACGCTTTGTATTATTAAATCCTTGTGGTGAAGACTAATGTTTTTTTTTTCTAACATATAATTAATGACTTGGTAGTGCCTCAAAGATAATATTTTCTAAAATATTTTATTCCAGAATTACGTGCCAACCAATTTCACTGGATCCAATATCCATTTGGAGTTGAAATAGAAAAAGAAAAATCATCTTTCATTAAAAGCACGAGAAACATTTTTGCCTAACTTTCATGTTATTCTACATTAAAAATAGACTTCTCAAAGAATAATTTACAATGTTTTTGAATTAGTCTTGAAACAGAATACCAATATTGTCCGAATTAATCGTGGTTCCTTTTCATCCCTTTGCCTCTATTTATTAGTGTGAAAAAGAAGCATTTTCGACATTAACTTTTATTAAATCTAAACAAAGATAAAAACCAAAAGATACCGAAATAATGTTGAAATTTTGTAATCACCAAAGTAGAACAAAGATTTGATCTTTTCTGTAAAAATATGTAGATACCCCAATCTCATGAAGTTAATGTTGATCAAAACAGGCGATATCTCTTTGGTACCTAATTTTATTTTTGTTCCCACTAAGGAGTCACAAATAACATTGATTGTCAAAAATGGATCACGATGTAAAAAACTTGAAAATCCTGATCTAACTAAAAAACTGGACTAGTTACTTCATACTTTTGTGAAATTTAGGCAATTATTTTGTTAATTTAATATTGAAGTGATTGATTTCATGTGATTAAATATATTTTACATTATACTTTACACTTTTACTCAATTTATAATCTGACGAACAAAGACGTTTTAAAAGTTTGATTCCCCAGCTGAGTTTTTATATATTAATGATGATGACTGTATGGGATATATAGTATGTAAGTGTAAATCCATCGAAATTCCATCCATCCTATTCGTTGAACCTTTTGCAGATCATGATAATATAATTATACATGTGAATATCATATGGTTAGAAGAAGAAGTGAGTTGATTTTCAGAGATATAGAAGAACAGATACTTCTATAAAATAAATGTTTTCATAAAACTAAAACAACTTTCCACTCAAATGCTTATAAAAGAAACTAAGGCTTCTATTCAACATCCATTATTGGTTATTATTAGTAGTGTTTCTACTAATGGTAGGAGAAATTCTAAATCAGAAATATGAAGAGATATAACTTTAATCTCTATCTCACTCTATCTTTATATCTTTCTATCTCTAACTTTATTTTCTATATTTAGTCTTGGAGCAAATGTAAAGACCTCTGCCTGACCTTTAGGGAAAAAATAACAAAGAAATGTACCTGCTTTCAAATGCGAAACAGATGTACACTCCATACTTCCACCTACTTCCGTCTTCTTTCTAGTCGGTTGAACCACAGACACTCATCCTTTGAATGTACATCTCTCTTTCCTTATTTTATGTTGTACCATTTACTTTATACTATTGATAACTCTCTGATGTCACTGTATTTTTTAATTAATGCCTGAAAAAGGAAACTACGTGTTCGAAACGCGTTGTTAATATTAGTAAATTTCCATACCTGGAGAATATTTAATTAACTTTTTTACCCTACAATGAGTAAATACATTGAATTAAAAACCTTAGAATTAATTAACACCATATTATAGACTTACTTTTTGAAAATACTTTGAACTTAAGGAAAATACGAGAGCATACTTTGAACTTAAGTAAAATACATATCCCTTAAATTTAATAATATTTTTTTTTTGTGTTAGCAAATACAATAAATAGTTAGTTCATTATTTCTGGTTAAAATATGTTATAATTGTGTATTTGTTTTCTTATTATTGTTATTATTTCTTTTTAATAACAGGTTTTTTCTCCTTTATTGTTGTCCTGGTTTTTCTCTTCGTTCGGATAATGCAAACTTACCAAATAATTATGTGAATATTCACTATTAGAATATAATTAAAATTTAAAAAAATATTGACGTTATTTTTCTCAAACGATTAAGGTAACCTTCTTAAATAAAATATTGAAATCTACGACAGATCATTCTTCAAAGCTCATTAACTCAAAGCATATCTTTATGTTTCTACTTAATCGAGTGATTACAAAGGATGAAAAGCAAAAAAAAAAATACGGAAAGAATCTTTTAGGATTTATTTCATGTTAGGGAGTCTTTGAAATGCAAACTAATTAAAAAAAAACCGCTTAATTAAAAAGTAAATATAAAAATAACTGGAAAAGAATATAAAGTGTAGACTAAATGCCAACAGCATGGTTTAAGTATAATTTCTTTCTTCCTGTTTTTTTCTTATAAAATAAGTTGAGGCTGCGAGTATTAGATTCCGCCTAACTCCGTTTAGAGTTAATATTACCACCTTCCAACTTCCTTGCTTCCATCCAGCTTTACTTAATTCATTAAATTAACATGAAACTAAAATAAATTTACTTAAAACTTTTTCATTCTTTTTTTTTTCAGATTGATATTAAATGTTGCATCTATTTTGAAGTAATTTTATAAGGTTATTGCTTTGGAAAAAAAAAATTAATTTTGGAGTGAAATATATTTAACATTAAAAAATAGATCAGCTTGTTGGAATCGTTGTAAAATAATCTGATTTTTTTTTATGATTGTTTAATTTACCTTTACTCTTTCAGCTGTCAGTTTTCGTGCACTAGAGTACAGTTCACATTTGACGGTAATTGAAGCATAGATAGAAGAGGTCGTTCACCTTAGTCTTGCTATGCAGGCATTCTGCAAGAAGTCGTGTCGCATGGCTAGGAGCTAGTGGTTCTTAGCCATGTGGAGGTACCGAACCCCACCAGTTTCATGTGCACATTCACTAAACCCTTCTTTAGTGAAAAATAAAATATGATTTTTTTTCAAATTCAAGTCATAGGCGTATGTTTTTTTTTACTGGTACACAAAATGAACTGTGCATGAATATCACATTGTTTAAAGAACAAAACCAGCGCAGTGCATGAACTCACATAAATTACATAAGTGCAAATCAGTGTAACTTCTGTTGGCCTCCACATCGGAGGCTCCACAAAACCCCTGAGACTGACTCATTGAACCCAATAAAGAACGATTGGGCTAGACCAGTGTTTCCCAAAGTGGGCAGTACAGCCCCCCTGGGGGCGGTGATTTGATAACGGGGGGGCGGTAATGCAAAAAGGAGCGGGGATTCTATTTCTATAAATTGAAAATTTTCATGCAATAAAATTTCTAATTTTAAGTGAAAACACCACATGTAAACTTCTAGGAAACGGTTTTTTAAAATTAGTTGTTTTCATAATTCATTTTTATATTAAAAGTATATTCTCACCTAAGTTTCTTTTATTGTGTATTAATTCTTTTGCATAAATATGCTATGAAATAATACATCTATTGTATTCTAAATAAATATTCGAGCAGGAATTATTTTAATTTAATTATTAAAATGTTACTCATTTGGTTATTTAGTCTAGGAATCTGATTATTATTCAAGAATGTTGAGTTATAGGTTTATGGACCCAACGGGGCGGTCACTCGAAAAAGTTTGGGAAACACTGGGCTAGACGATAGGTTAGGTTACAGTAGCAATCTATACAAGAGAATGCACATAGGATGAACATTGACCCTTTATTATATCACGCAATGGATATTCTACATTGGCTGTCCTAAATTTTATTTCTCTAGAGAGTTTAGAGGAGGAACCGTTAACGCGTGCTTGACATCTCAGAGACTTGGGAACGATAGCATAACGTCACGTAAATAACTCAAGGATCGGAGTCACAACATAATAGTAAAACCTCTACAGTGATATTCAAAGTAAAGAACAGTAATTATGAAGTAATTCCGCTTCGAGGTTTTGAGGCATGTACATTTTTGAAGTCTGCAGACTTTTTTTTCATTTTTTTCAGTTAACTGTATGTGTGTGTGTGCGTGAGAGAGAGATAGAGAGAGAGAAGAGTGAAAGAGAAGATGGATTTAAAAACATAGCCATAATGACTATATCCTATTTTACAAGACAGGGAGAGAAAGAGAGAAAGAGAGAGAGTGAGAGAGAAGATGGATTTAGAAACAGAGTCATAATGACTACTTCCTATTTTACAATACAGGGAAGGAGAGAGAGAGAGAGAGAGAGTGAGAGAGAGTCATGTAAGTCAACACAGATCACCTGTCGCAGGCCAATCGTTGGTCAATCCAGTAACTTTTCTGATGCAATTCTGGCTAACTTCCATTGAATTTCCTTCAAAATTTGTATCAGAATTCAGATTATGAGTCCATGTGAACGAGAATAATCTCATCACTTTAATAGCTTCCTTAACTTTTACCGGCAGTTTGGTGATCGTTCTGCTAAAAGCTGAAATTTATTGTGAAAGTTCTATCTGCTTTATTTCTCCTTATAAATTTAATGTTTTATTTATTATTTATTCCAAATTCACATATATTACGCCTTTTTATATGCTTTTTTTTATTTTTGTCATCCATTTCTTCTTCTCTGTTTTGTTTTACTATTTTTTACTCTTTATTTCTTTTCTGTGATCCTCAAGTTTAGGATTACATCACTAACTTTACTATCAATTTGTGACGTATTGTGAAGTTATTTGGTTCCTTTACTTTTATTTTTCTGCTCATCTTCTGAAAGCCAAGAAGAGCTGAAATTATAGAGAAAAGGCAATGAATATCTTTTCTGTGTTACCGAATTATAAAAATAGAAATTCGTAAGCTAAAAAGGTAATCAATTCCTAATAATCGGTCTTTGGGGAGAGTTTTTTTTTTGGCTTATACGAGATGTTGCTTCTTTGTACCCTATTCTCTCTTATTCCTTAGTTTCACTCACTCACTCACTCACTCACTCACTCTCTCTCTCTCTCTCACTCTCTCTCTCTCTTTCTTTCTCTCTCTCTGTGCTGTACAATAGGTTATAGTCTTTGAAATTCTAAATGTTTTCATAAGTAGATAAATAATTCTAGGTCAAAGTAAACTCAATTGCCAACTTTGTTATTCAAATTGCATATATAAAAGATACTTCTTTAAGTTATATTTCCATAGTAAGACAGCAAACTGAAAGCTATAACAAAATAATTATCACACTATAACTACAATCAAATTGTTTACTTCTTTAAAGTTCATTAAAACAAAATATAAACTTTACATATTGTTTGAAGTATCCATTCTTGAATTGAGAGCAGCATACATATTAAATTGACTCATCGGAGAGTTTCAACATCTGAGAAAGTTTTCTTATAACCTAGTAATAGTGACTCGAGCATGTATATACAGTCCCTGTTATTTGGATTAATTTACCTTTTTGAAATTAAACTATTTAAAATATACACTACCATATATGACAAGATATATATTATATATATAAAGATTTCACATAAACACGTGAAAAGACAATCAATGATCAAACCACAATTAGAAAATGGGAAAACAAGACTAAGATCTTTCAACCGTAACAAGCGGTCCTCGCCAGAGTCAAAAAAAGTTGGGTTTTTGACTCTGGCGAGGACCGCTTGTTACGGTTGAAAGATCTTAGTCTTGTTTTCCCATTTTCTAATTGTCGTTTGATCATTGATATATACATATATATATATATATATATATATATATATATATATATAATCTTAAAAGATTGTATTACTAATAGCTCATTGTATTAGTTTCTTGTCTCTGCATCTAGTTTTTATGTTTTATCTCATACATTTTTCATTTATTTAATTTATTTTGAGTTTTATTCTGTATTTTTTATTAAAGCTTATTCCATAATTTTTGATCTTTATTTATGTATAATTTTTTTCTGTTCATCCCTCAGTTTTTATTATTTTATTTGTTTTTGTGTTTACTATTGTTTTTCATATTCTTATTTTAATTTAATCTTAGATTGATTCTTGTCTACCTTATTCTCTGTGACAGGGCGCGTATATGGCAACATTGTTGGTCTCCAACCGTCTCTGTACCAGTGCGCTTGGTTTCCCTCTCTTGTCTCTCCTGAAGACGGTTCAACCGAAAATTAGAGACTAAGTGTGTGTTTCTAATTTCTCTATGTTTCTTTATGTACATTGAACTATGTATATATATATATATACGTCCACTATTTTCCAACATTTCTTTTTTTTTGCATTGAATATGGATTATTTAACTTTACTTCTTGCATTAAGTGATAAAAAAAGAATATGAGGACCATTATACCAGCATATAAGTTTTATTAACACTTACAACGTTTGTTAATTCTCATGCTAGAGGGAGAGAGAGAGAAGATAGAGAAAGACAGAGAGAGAGTGAGAGAGAGAGAGAGAGAGTGAGGGAGAGAGAGTGAGAGCGCGAGAGATTTAGGGACCATCTAGAGAGATTGAACACAACAGAAACGCTTTTACATAAAAATACATAATCGAATTTTGAAAAATACATTAAAACCAATTAGCACTAATATAAATGTTTATTTACTATATTCAACTAGTAAACAATTATACTAATAAATGGATTCTCAGTAAATTCCGTGAACAGGGTGACAGGATACCTCTATTCATAAAACAAGGCTCATCACAACATATGTAAACACGAACTAATAATCATAATGAATTCATCTTAATTGTTGTTTTCTTTAACAGTTAGGAATTAGGGTAAAACATACTTTTGTAAATAGGATTACATTTTTATTAAAAGGGCGATGGAAAGTTGTAGAAAAGTTAATTCCTTTTGAAAGGACAAGTTATTAGGATGAAATCACTTGTGAGAAGACTGTGGTTAGCTAACAAGGACTAACAGTTAATTTGAGTGGGGAGAGACGAGGAGATTTAGGTCCTAAACAAACACTAATTCCTACTTTTGTTATCTCCGACAGCGCTACAAATATTGACATTAATTAAAAACTTGGCTTCAAGGAAACAACTAACAAAGGCTGTTGGAGACGAGTTAATGTATTTAGCAGTGTTCAGGTCGACTAAACAATGTCCCCTTGTTGAAGCCGATTCAATGTAAAAACACTTAAGGACTTTGATTAAATATTTAGTTGATGGTTTTCATTTATATTGTTTATTCTTATTTTCTTCATTTATTTTGAACCAGTCTTTTAGCTTCTTACAAGAAACTACTGAAATATGGTCCAAGCAAAAGAGGTGGTTAGAGGTGGGTGACCACCATTAGAACTGTGGGTGACTTCAAGTTTAACTATTGAGTAGTGGTTTATGTGCACTGCTCCCCAAGAGGGTGATATATTTACAACAAGCAATTAATTAATTAATTCATTTGTTTAATCGTATCAATTTTTAAAGTTCCACTTTCTCAGTAGTTAAAGAGGATAGAACAAGCAATGAACTCAAACATATCTTACCACTGTTCTGCTGTTGTTTCTGTTTTTTATTTTTACTTTTAATACCAATCAAGGTTCTTTTATCTCATGATGATTTCAATCAAAATCAATACTCTTAGTTAAAATTGACAAAAAAGTTTAACGTTATTTAAATAAAATTGGTATATTTGAATTTATTTTAAAATAGTTAGAAAAGAGATAAAATTAGCAAAATGGGATAAAATTAGCAACAATTATACACACAGGCACACATACTTTATGTAACTTCTATGTTTGCTCTACTGTGGTTGAAGATTGGGATTATATGGAAAAATTCATAAAGTGACCATGGTGAACTATGACCTAGGCTTTATTAGAGAAAGAGAGAGTGAGAGAGAGAGAGTGCAAATGAGAAAGTGAGACAGAGAGAATGAGAGTGTGAGAGGGAGAGAGGGAGTGATAGGATGGAGGAGTGAGCGAGAGAGTAAGAGAAAGAGAGAGGATGCGAGTGTGAGAGGGAGAGAGTGAGTGATAGGGAAGAAGGGGAGTGAGCGAGAGAGAGAGAATGAGAGTGTGAGAGGGAGAGAGTGAGTATAGGGAAGGAGGGGAGTGAGCGAGAGAGAAAGATAGACACTCGGCAAAACAAATATGCAGTGATTAATCATTGACCATACATAAACGGTACCTTAAAGACCCAAGGGAGTAGCAACATTGTTTGCCACTCGGGAGGTCGTAAGATTTCAAACTACATTTTGAAAAATTTAAAATAAATTTATTTATTTTATAAATTTATTACTGTTGAAAATCCGTTTAAAAGCAGTATTACTCAAATAAAACAAAAACAATTACAACCTCAAAAACTCATTTTGGTAGAAAATTCCAGATTTTTGGTTAACTTTTTATTATTGTAATTATTTTCTATTTTTACACCCTCAAAATGCCGTCTTCTGGCACGTGCCACCCGAGACGGACGATCCCTCCCCCCCACACCACTGTAATGAGCTCACAGTAAACTACTTCCACTCCAACGTCATCTCATCTATATTGTAGAATATTTGTTAAAGAGAGAGTGTGTGAGAGAGAGAGAGAGAGAGAGAGAGAGAGAGTACAGCTCAAGAAACACATAAAATCCGAGTAGTGTTTATTCATGATTTTGTGAAAATCAACTTTAGGAATAACACGTTGAAATTTGCTTATATATTTTTTTTAAACAGACTATTTGTTTTATTTCATTTTACTTTTTCCCTGTTTATCAAGCAACTTATTTAACTTTCTGCCGAAATTTAACTTTTTGCTGGAACGAACTTCCTATAATGTATATTGACACAATCACTTCTCTTATTATTTGATAAAAGAGCGTATTTAATTTCAGTAACTAACCCTATGGTCATTAGTTGAATAAATTAATTTACCTTCAATGTTTTAATAGCAGTAAAGCCACATTAAATGTATCATAATGAACTTGCTATTAAGGAACTACTCATAAAGCCTATACTTACGTTCAGAGGCCATCTCCTCTTGACTGGACAAGTAAAAAATATAAATCGGAAATAAGGTATGTCTATTTTTCATTATCGTCAGTATTCATTATATATATATACATATATATATATATATATATATATATATATATATATATATATATATATATATAATATATATATATATATATAATATATATATATATATATATATATATATAATGGGAAAAGTAAACTAAGATCTTCAACCGTAACAAGGGTCTTCCTCGGAGTTAAAACCCAACTGACGAAGACCGCTTATTACGGTTGAACAATTTGTCTTTTTTCCCCCATTTCATATTATCGTTTGATCATTGATTGTTATTTCACGTGTTTATCTGAAATCTTGTTTTTATGTATATATATACTGGTTACTTCCCGTTGCGCCTACAACGTGCTTCGATTCTGTTCTCTTTTACCCTGAAGACGGATCGCCCGGAAATATCAGATTGTAAGTGTGTTTATAAAAATAGAAACATAGATAAATCAAAAGAACACACTTACAGTCTCTAATTTTTGGTTTGAACCGTCTTCAGGAGACTCCAACCGTCTCTGAACCAGTGCGCTTGGTTTCCCTCTCTTATCTCTCCTGAAGACGGTTCAAACCGAAAATTAGAGACTGTAAGTGTGTTATTTTGATTTCTATATTGAACTATATTTGTCCGTTTTGGATCGTATTTCCAACGAAAAAGTATATATATATGGCCCTTGGCATTCTTACGAGTATGTCTTCTGTCCTGATGACGGTTAAACGAATAATTCAAGACTCTAAGTGGATGTGTTTTATTTTCTGTTTATCTGTAGAGTACCCTGAGGCGTTTGTTTTTACATTTGGATTGTTTTCTTGATGATACTATATGCATATATATATATATATATATATATATATATATATATATATATTTATCATAAGAAATATAATGATTTCTAAAGCAACTAAATAAAAAAGCACTTCGTCAAGCTAGTGGTAAAGGGGGAATAATGGAGAAGGAGTGGAAAGGAAAGTGTTCCAAATGAAACTGTTCGTTCATTGTTTTAGCCTTAAACAGTTTTCCCTGACTAAAATTGATGTCACTTTACTACAAGTTTGCTACTTTTAAATTGAAATTTTATTCATTATAATTATCGATTATGATGGTTTAAATTTTTTTTTTTTTTACAATTTAAAACAAAGAAGTTATAATTTGGTTAGTCAGATAGATGACTAAATGACGATGAGACAAGCAACAGTACCTGAACTTTAGTTATCTCAAGTAATTAAGTGAGTTATCTTTAAAGTTTGAAGCATTCATCGTGCACCAGGAGGAGATTTAACCGGCCTTTACCCCCAAGGGACTCACCAAGTCCTTGCCACCGACCTATCCAGTATAATTGTGACCTACTTCTCCATCTCTTTCTGATGAATAGCACTTACTACTTTTATGTTCAAACCTGTAAATATAAACGTGAAATATTTATAGACGACTATTTTCCCTAGAGAATGGACTCTTAAAGTATCCGTCCCATTTCAAACAAAATACCCAAAAGGAAGACATTTTGAGAAAACTTTTCTATTCCCTCATTTAAATTCATTTAGATTTAGCACTATGAAATTTACAACCACTGAACAAAGGTTTTCTTTTTCTTTCTCTTCTTAAATAATATTTATTCATTTCTCAACAAAACAAACATTTTGAATGAAACATTTCATTTTTTTTGTGTGACTATAATGAATTGAAATAACTTTTAAATAATTAAGAGCATACTTTTGATTTATGTCAGGACAATTTTTTTATATGTAATCAATTAATCATCTAATACTAATTGTGCCCTACCCCCTCCCCTAATTTTATTTGAATTATATTTCAATAACTAAATTGATCAATATTAAAAAAACAACTTATCTTTATTCGATTTTATGCTTATGCATGTATAATTTTCAATTGAAGAAAAAGTGATAAAAAAATATGGAGTGGTCTACACTCAACTTAAGAATAAGTAGGCAAACACCAAAGTTTTGACATTGTCATGGAATCATAAAAGAAAGAGCTTAAAATGAGTATCCCTTTAGTAATAAGAGTGTCACACACCATTACTCATACTTCAATATTACCCAAAGATAATATGATTTATAAACAAAAGAATATCTGTATCTGATATTAAGTGTTGCTCAAGAGTGCACTATATACTCGTAGATTGATTAGAGCATTTTGTTAGATACATCTATCATATCAAGGAAAGAACCAGAAATTTATTTCTTCGACTGGAGTTCATTTTTTACTTGAAGGAATTTTATTCTTTTTGCATCTCATATTAAGTCAAATTTATATGATCAAAATTTTTTCATTAAATCTAAACATCAATTTTATTTCAGTGGATTTACATAAAAATTTCATACCCAACTTAAAAAATGTAAATAATGAAAACAATCCGACAAGTATAGCAGGTGATTGGTCTGGGACGAATATTCAGTTTTTGTCAGTATATTTTCTGCAAACTTAAAATGAACCATATTGCTCCTTAGGTTAACATAATTTTTTTTTTAAAAAAATTATCTCGACTCGTTTCCCGCATAATTCTCTTTCTTTGAATACTTTAACATCGATTAAATTTACCATTCAAAGTAAAGTAGAATATAAGCATTAATGGTATAAGATTTCCAAACAAAATAATTGAACTGAAACAACAATTATATGAAAAAAAAACAGCACAATCGGATATACTGGGAGATACAATATTAGCAAAAAACAAAGTTAAATACTGAAAATATTACAAGTTACATGCCATATATATTATTAAATGATTTTCTTTTGACAAATGTAATTGTTCAGTATTTATCGCAATGGCCAAATTAAATACTTTTTACTGGTAATGTTTAAGACTCTAAATGCACGCTTGATTGAGGATTTAGTGACAGAAGGTGATATTTGGGATATTCAAACTGGACAAGGTTGGCTGAAACTTAACTAATTGAGGGTTGTTCATAGTTCATTTGCAACAACCTTCATTTGTGGTGGCTATCTAAGACGTAGTCCTGTTCATATTCGCCTACGAAAAGAAGAGATCACGGTCCAATCCAGTGGTTTCCAAACTTGATGTTACTACGCCTCCCTTAAAGATATTTAATCATTTAGCGCCCCCCCCCCCCCCTGAAGATTTCATAAAATAAAAATACAAACATTTTTACTCCATAAATATGGAAAACGATATTTTATTATTGTTTTTAATGAGATGGATGTGCTTGTCTATTAGCACAAACTTCATCAAATCTTGGTGTTTGTGACAATATAGCTACTCGTCGTAGCTCTTTTTCTTCAACTAAACAAGCTTGATATTTGGATTTCATTGCAGCCAAGGCAGAACATCATTTTTTACATACAAAACTTGAGCAGTAATTTGGAAAATTGTTCACTGTGGCTAATTTTCGTGGCTTTCTTTAGACTGGTCCGCACCTTACAGTTTGGAAAACGCTGGTCCAACCCATCGGGAAATTCTCATCCTAGTCTGCCCCACAAAGAAATTACTACCACTAAAATATACAGTCTGAGTCGGTAACGTAAGGTCAATAAAAGAAGGTGGAGGTCTGGAGGGGCTTTTTATTTTCAGTGAAGATAAAAAGCCCGATTTACCTTGTTCTCTGACAAGCCTTAGTTCTGTTACTGACTTGCTTATTGCACAAGCCACATTAACTTTCTGACTCCTTAGACTCAATATGAGAGCTTATAATCTAAATACTGCCCTTTCTGCTAACAAACAGACATCGATGCACAATATTTTAAAGAATTTTCTTCAGTTAGTTGTGTTCACATCACACTTTCCAACTGGCTCGGGCATATCACCAAACATTATTGGATCGCTGGCACCTGTTGGCAAAAATGCCAAGAGTGGGGGGTTTAGATAAAAAAAAAAGTAAAAAAAAGCTAAAACCATTAGAGTTCGTAATTCTCATAAACCGCAGTAATCGGTGTTATATATCATTTAAATTTTTGTTATGGTGTTTAATAATATAAATAGGATCATTATGCATATATTGCAAAATATATTCACTAAATGTATATTCCGGAATATATTTACATATTGAGTTATATAAATGTTGAATGCAGGTTGAATTGTTTCAGGGGGCGAAGCCAAAAACCCTACAAGAGCGATACCCTTAGCCTTGGTATTCAGTCTTTCGATAGCTATACTGGTATACTCATTAGTATCATCAACATTCACTTTAATGTGGCCTTTCTACGACCAGGTAAGACCAAGATCTATTAATCATAAATAGGTTTTATAGAATAGAAACTGAAAAAATACTAAAAATTAATAATCATCGTAGAAAATACTAAATCAATATTTAATATAGGGTAAAAAGCAAGTAAGATAGTCTTCATACACAGAAGTTTAATGAGATGAACATTACATTTCGAACACAAGTTCTTCTTCTGGTTTGGGAAGCCAGAATCCAAATCTATTCCAGATGGCCAGAAGCCATTCCCACAATCTAAGTGGGAAGCCCTAGATAAAAATAAAATTAACTGTTTAAATACAATAGCATAAAGTATCCAAACCTTCTTAGCTTATATAAACCTGAAGAAGAACACCACATGTTCAAAATACATCTCATTAATTATCTATAACTGTAGACTATTTTATTGAAATTTTACCCTGTAATAAGCAATACTACATAATAACTGATTGCATTACCTTTGAATAAATTTTATATTTATAGGAAGGTGAAATAAAGTAATTAATAACATTAGTGCTTAAGTCTGTATATGTTAGTAATATATTTTTGTATAACATTTTTAAACTATCATCCTTGATATAGCTTTGAAATACGAAGTTTGTTTTCCTGTCTGTGTTCTCTTTAGAATATAGAAATAGCCAAATAAAATCCAATTTAAAGTGGCGTGATTTTATTTGATTTCACATATTTTTGGTTCAAATAATAATAAAAAATATTTGGAAAAATTAGAATAGTTTATAAAGACATACAAAAAAGAGTTAATGTATGAAATTTTACGTTTTGGGCCATTTTGTTGGGTAACTTTAACTTTTACTGTCCATTTATATACCACTACTGAACCAAATTGGTATCACTAATTACGACCTAATGAGTTCTATAAGGAGATTTTATTGTAAAATTCATAATCCCTTCATAAAATTATTAAAAAAATATTCTGATTTTTGAATCAAATATAATTCAAGAAAACTGGAAAACACAGTTTAATGTAATTCTCTGTAACTTTTATTTGAAGTATTAATCTTTGTTAAGTCATCTTGGGTATTAAAGTCGTAAATGATGGCACACGTGTATAATTTGTGTTTGCCATTTGTTTTTGCATTTTGATATTCACTTCTTAGAGGGGTAGATTTCTGACTGAGCAAGTTTTATGTTTCTTTTTTTTGCTGCTACCATATGATATTTCTGCATTAATTTGCAATTCAAATTCATTGTATTTAAAACCGCCGCCCATTATAGTATGGATGGAATGTTAGATTCATTTGATATTTGATAACGAATTTGTGAAAACCACATTAAAGAATTATTCTCTTTTAAATTTCTGTATGCTACCGTAAAGTTCATAGATATATTTTTATCAATTAGATTAATTATATCCCTTTTTATTTGTTTAGTTAATGTAAAAAGATTCTGAATTACCTGAAATTTATCTTAGGTATTCTCAACGCAGAGACTAGAAATCACGTATATCAATTGTGAACTCAAAACTCATACCTTTTCTATTACGACCATTGAGCTTAAGTGGATGGAGCTTATTTTAGCAAGGCATCAAAAAATGCATTATTTGTTTACATGCATGTAATCAAATTAGCTCTACCTTTGAGAGAAATATATCGGGATTATTTATTTCTTTTATATTTTTGCACCATTTGCTAATATTCTTAATTAATTTATATTTCTTTACTTAGTTTTTAAATAGATTTCCCTTATGGTTCGTCTTATATTTATTTACTTCATTTTTAATTTTTTCCAGTATTTTTTTTTATTGTAATGAACCAGCAGCATTCTACATTCTTTGAAGTTCTACAATTGTACTCGTATGTTGTTTTTTTCGCGGTATCAGCTCCTCTTGTGGTGAAGGCTACTAACCGAGTCGAAATATGGAAAATAAATAAATAAGAACAGAATAGACTGTCACACTTAAGTTCCAAATTTTTCTTAACCTGTATATGGAAAAGAAGAAGATACATCGCTCCGGATGAATGATGTTTATTAATTGTTTTATAAACATACTTAAAACAATTTTTCAATAATGTATCTGCTGCAAGAATATATTAGCGTAAATGTGTAAATACTAGTTTTGATGATAATAATAATACAATTTAAAGACATTTATTGGATTTATTGGATCAGAAGAAAATTTCTGACTCTTTTTTGCATGCGAATTTCAGTTATCTCAGACCATTAAGGCTGCAGAGGTTGAATGGAAATTCCGACTTTAGTATAATTTGATATCTTATGATAACTAATCGGCATTAATGGATTACAGGCATAGTCTGAGCTTGGCTTTCATCCAATAAGCCTCAAGAGTTTACTGTCATACTTACAAGTCGACGCTTTAAATCGATAAACGTATAAGTCTAAGCACTTCAAACTTAGTGACTTTAGAAATGCTTCACTCCTGGAACTAGTGTGATTGTTAATAAATACATCTTACCTGACAACAACATAAGAAATTGTTAGCAATATTAACAAGTAATTCTAATTTCCATTGCCCTAATATATATAATTTTAATATTAAATAAGACAGATAAATAAAAAGTCATTTACATCCCCAGCCATCGCTGAATCAGTGTGCTTAGTCTCAATCTTTATTTCCATGTGATGACGGTTCAAAAGAAAATAACGGAAGTACATGAATGTGTTTTGTACTAAGCATTTCTCAGTATTCTTTATTGTCAAACAAGTTTTTCTTTTTCTTCTGAGCGACTCACTTTGCCCTCATTTAGTTTTATATATACATGTAAAGATTTCACATAAACACGTGAAATAACAATCAATGATCAAACCACAATATGAAATGGGAAAACAAGACTAAGATCTTTCAACCTTAACAAGCGGCCTTTGTCAGAGTAAAAAAGCCAACTGAAACACTAGATTCAGAAAACATCGGGTGAGAGGTTGAGAAGAGTGAGAGGAAAGAGTGGTATTTTAAAAGAGTGAAAGCGCAGGAAAGAACTAATGTCTAGAAAGGGATATTTGGGGAAACAAAGGAGTACAGTAAGAAAGAGTAAAAAAATATCCTCTAGCTGTCAACCCTTCTAGAAGATTTATATTAGAAATAGGTAAAACCGTCATACCTCGTAAGATGATCATGGAATTGTTGAGGAGCGCCTTCGGACGCTGTCCATCTTCGATCGCAACCAACCTTCTAGAAGAGACATTGATGGTTTAATTTCATATTGTGGTTTGATCATTGATATATATATAATAAATTCAAAACGAAGGAAACACACAGAAAGACACAGACATAACTCATATTGATATTTCGACTATCGTCGTCATCAGGAGGTGTGAAGAGCGAAGAGTCCCGCAGGAACTCTTCCTGCCTTCCTGCGGGACTCTTCGCTCTTCACACCTCCTGATGACGACGATGGTCGAAATATCGATGTGAGTTATGTCTGTGTCTTTCTGTGTGTTTCCTTCGTTTTGAATTTATTTTATTTAAAAATGTCCGTTGGACCGTTTCTTTTAATTGTATATATATATATTTCAATGTACATAAAAAAACGTAGAAAAATTAAAAACACACACTTACAGTCTCTAATTTTTGGTTGAACCGTCTTCAGGAGAGATAAGAAAGGGAAACCAAGCGCACTGGTACAGAGACGGTTGGAGACCCAGTGTGTTTTTAATTTCTCTACATTTCTTTAAGTACATTAAACTGTTTTGTCCGTTTCGGATCGTATTTTCATCCAAAAAGTGTATGTGTATATATATATATATATATTCAGTTTCATATGCAGATAACAGTTTTTAATCTAAAATAACTTTATTAATATTAAAAAACCTCTTTTTTATATAAAATAAAGTGAAACCAAGTTAAAATAATCGATTGAAAGAGGTAAAATGATGTTGCATAACATAGGTTATTCGGTGAAAAAGGATGAAATAATCGATGTATGAGGAGCAAAGGGCTGAAAGGAAGAGGTTGGGGTTGAAGGGACGGCTCCAGGTCAGAGGCAGAAGGGCTTCGTTATTAATTCAGCATAGTATATGAGCCTGCTAAGAATTACCCTGGCCTTGTTATCATCACTAATGAAGCTATTATGTCTGCAGGGCCATATTCTATGTGATAAAACTTAAATTACCGGACTTCAAAAGAGAGAGTTTGTGTAGTCGATTAATTAGCATCAGCGTGAACATCCCCTACCTACATTCGATAATCTCTCTGTTCAACTAATCAGGCACTTTAGGCTCATTCTTCAAAGTCTCTTTAAAGATTAATTTCACTTATAAGACATACTTACCTACTTGTTAATTCTTTTTCATATCATTAAATAGTTTTCTCAGATTCAAGAATGAATATCTCAAGATCAATCAATGCTTTATAATTCTAACACAATTAATAACTTTAAGTATTGGAACGTTTATCACAAGTTGTTCAAAAATTCACATAAATACAATACTTTTGTAAACCTGCCTATCGTGGATACAGTTTGGTTTCAACTGAATTTAAGACGCACCATTATTTTCTCTAAAGTGTCAATTTATTAATTAAATGAAACAGATTAAGTACCAAAAATATCATTAATGATTTTTTTTTAATCTGGTACATTATGAACCAGAAGCAACAACCTTGTCAAGTTTCCAGTAAACTAGTAGATAATGTTTTCCTTATTTGTTCCTCAACCCTTTTGTTTATTCTGACTTACCGAGTCCTTTGTTTCCTTTCCTTAGCTTTTATACTCTACAAAATACCTCTTTTATCTGTCTTCTCTTTCAATAGAAATTTTTGTTTTCTATTCCTTCTGTAGAAAAAATAATTAATAGTTACTAAATTAATTAAGAATCTCTAAAGATGATCAGTTACTTTGTTCAATAGATATAAGTACCATTTCTGCATTTCATATTCTATTATTCTGTGTTTTATACTTTTATATCAACGCCTAAACCTCAGTATGAATATCAGAAATATGAGTAAGATATCTCAACCAAAAAGAAATTTTGTTGTCTTCGGAATATAATCATTTTAATTAGTCAGAATACAACATTATTCTCGTATCATCAGAATACGATGAACTATTAAATTAAATAATTTAGCCAATAATAAAAAATTTTTAACCATTATTTAAAAGGAATAACTTTAGGAATACTTTAAAGAAATTCAGGAAGAAGAAAATTAATCTAGTGCAATTATATTTTTAGAAAATAATTGAATTGAACAATACTGAGTTATATATTTTTAAGACTGGTTTAAGAATTTCTATTTCTAAAATTGATTGAATCGTAGTTGATGTTTCTGTGGATTTCAATCACTTTCTTCAATATGTTTTGAACTGAGATGAGTTTTTGATTCATAGCACTCGAAGAGCAGTAATGGATAATATTTCCGAGCTAATAGGCTTTGTGTACTAAACAGAATATGCCATTTTTACTGATTATAAAAATTTGAAGTTTTGAAGTTTTTGAAGTTTCAGTTTCAGTATTTGAAGGATTCTAATATGGTTCAAAAATATTTAAAACAACTTGTGCTTCTCCAATTTCAGTACTAATGATACTGGTTTAAATATATAAGGATAAAAAAATCTTCATCAAATAGAACAACTATTGATGTGTATGTACAAAATATATAATTTTAAAAAACATACAATTATTCAAGTTTGTTGCAAGAAATTAAAAAAATCTTCAAAAAGAAGTACTTGAGTTTTCATATCTGAAAGAGGAAGTTCCAGTGGGATTAATAAAATAATCAAACATATGCTATGCAGTGTAAAAACTGTGAAAAAGTTTTTTATGGGTAAACAATATATGAATGAGCAGGTGTACTAATAGTTATATCCCAGAAAAAGAAATAATATTCATTCAACTGCAGTGGTAGCGATGAACTAAAGTTTCATATACTTATTACTTAAAGGTTTTAATTTCGGTTTTACTGAAGTAAGAATTATGGTTGGCGAACAAGATTAGCAAAGAAAAAAAGGTTTAAAATATTCTATCTTCAACAGAATCAGTCGTCCCATCAGTAGTAGTAGTAGAAGCAGAAGCACGATCTGCGTGGCAACTCTGATTTGACTTCTTATTCATAATTGAACCCTATCAATAATAAATTATGATAAAGAACTATCAGTACTACTCCTGTATCTGCTGTTATTCTATTGTTTCGGTGAATAAGGACTTCCTCCTACACTAAAGAACCTTTCATGATTTAAAAGTCAACATGCGGTTTTAAGGCCACCGGTTCCCAACGCCTGGTTTAAATTATAGATTATTAAGTATACATAAATGTAATGTGGTGTTTATGTTTTTTACAGAGACCACAGGCGCCCTATCCATACATTCTCGACAACATAGACCTGTCCAACATGAAGTGGGTAGTAAGTGTGGGGGCCACTGCTGCGATCACTGGAAGGTAATGAATTATCAAAATAATAAACAACTTCTCAGTAATTAACTCACGATTCTTAACTTGAGTAATAGATTAGAGTACGCAAAAATAATAGTTATCAGGTCAAAAATATTAAAAAAAACGAAGATAAAACTCGCTTGGTAAGAACACCTGCATCACTGACGGCTCAATGTCAAAATGAAAACAAATGGCAAACGCCAATTTTGCACTTCAACTTTTTGCAATTTTCATATCTTAGATGATGTTGTAAGAAAAATGTTTCGACCCAAACTACAAGAGAATAAAATTTTGTGAGTAATCCATTATGTGTTATTAAATAAATGAGATATTTTTTAAAAGTATTTGCTTTAATATAACAATTAAATAAGACGAACTTTTAAATAAAATAATTTAAAACGAAGATAACACACAGAAGACGCAAGCACAACTCACTTCTATATTTCTATGGTCGTTGTCATCAGAAGGCGAAGAGCCCCGCAGAAAGGCAGGGCGGAGACTCCGTCTAAGTCACCTCTCCATGCTTTTCGCCTCATGATAACGACGATCGTCGAAATAGAGTTGAGTTATGCTTTTATCTATCTGTGTGTTACATTCGTTTTAATTGTATTTTATCTGTTTTAATATATATATGAATTAACCACAATAAGAAAAGAAAAAAAAAAGACTAATATCTTCCAACCGTAACAAGCGGTCTTCGTCAGAGTCAAAAACCCAACTAGAGGTTTTGAGTTTTTGACTCTGACGAAGACCGCTTGTTACGGTTGAAAGATCTTAGTCTTGTTTTCCCATTTCATATTGTGGTTTGATCATTGATTGTTATTTTACGTGTATATGTGAAATCTTTATCTATATATATAACATTAAATTACTCAAAACACGACACAAAAAAAGATAAAATACCCACTTAGTAAATTCAATATTTCAAACTGTTGTTCGTCGCCAGGATAAGACTAGAAGAGAGCACTCCTGATGATAAACAACAGTTCGAAATATTGAATTTAGTAAGTGTACGTTTTTTTTCTGTGTTGTGTTTTGTGTAACTTAAATTTGTATAGTCCGTGTGGACGGTTTCTTCAATTTGGTGTATTATATATATACATATTTTGTTTCAACTTAGTTGTATCCATTAACTTTTAGAAAATGGTTTGAATAGCTATGCACATAGTTCTGTCCTGCCAAACTGTTTTTCGTTAATGAGATACACACACACATACATACACACACACACACACACACACACACACACACACACACACACACATATATATATATATATATATATATATATATATATATATATATACTCATTAAAATAAAGAATACACAGAAAAGAAACAGAAACTCTCTACTATATTTTGATGGCCTCGTCATCGAAAACACACATATATAAATATATGGATTAATTTCGAAAAGCCTTATTACTCCAACAAATATCACATTTTTAATACGAGTATTAACTATGAACGTAATTTAATATAAAAAATAAATTACATTGTTGAAATATTCAAAAATTTAAAAGAAATTATTACTTTGTAATAAAGTGATATTGCTGTTAGAAGCTAACACTAAAAACAAGAGAACACAATTTTAAAAGTACTTTATTCTCATATGAGACTATTTCATGACATTTTCTACATGTTGAGAATTTTTTTCGGATGCATACTCTCCAATTATTCACATACTTGTAAGCATTACCTAAAAATATCATGAATTGACTCAGGTAATCCCAAGACTAATTTTTTTTCTTTGTAATAACTATATTCCTTTAAGACTGAAAACATAATATCAAGAAATTTGTTTTTTTTTTTCAATACCAACTTTCATTCGCTTTCATCTTTAGGTGATATTCTAGTGGCGGGAATTCTGACTCATTTTACTAATTTTAGTAATGAGTGAGTCTTAGCGCGTTGATTCTTGACGAGTTTTATTCCGAATAATAGTTTTTGCTTTGCTTAATTCAAGTATCCTTATTTTATTGTTTAAACCGATCCCCTAGCGGGTGATAACGTCAGCTGTTTACCGGATTTTTGTTTGATCGATGATTCAACAGATTCTACATTGAGATTCCTAAACTTTGCCTAATTCACGTGGATTTCAAGTAGGAATCTTTAACGAGTACCTGAAATCGTACAAGCTCGGGACCAACAGCATAACGTCCTCTCCGAGGGACGACGTACTCAGATTTATTCACCTCCAGCGTGAATAAATCGAGATCGAAACCCAGGCTACCAGCCCAGAGGCGAGTACCTTAACCACTGAGCTAGCCTGGCCTCTACAACTATACTTAGATTAGTAGTATTTAACTATGTAACATTTATGGTGCAGCCTTGGGACCGACGGTTTAACATCCTATCCGAAGTGATAACATTTTTTCACAACCCTCTTGAAAAAATTGAGGCTTGAACTCAGGATCTATCATTCCACATGTAAGAACGCAAGCCATTGAGCTGCCATAGCCCCACTATTAATAAATGGAATAGCATCAAATCGGAACTGATCTCTCACCACAGAAAAAAATACACGTCTCTTCTCAATATATTAATATAGAAATATAAGTGTATGAAAGAGATCTCATCAAAAATATGAACAACGACCAGTCATTTCAATGGAAGAAAATAACATTTGGATCACATTTATATAGCATCTGTGCTATTCAATGCATAGATGGCAATAGCATCTGTTATGATGATAAAGAATAATGATAATTACGGCATGGTTTTAATTATCACCATTTTTGCCCTTATTATCTTGCGTTAATTCCATCGTTTCTAAAAACGTTTTATCAAGTATTCCCTAATGAAGGGCAAAAAAGTTATTGTAAAAGTCTCCACATATATAAGTTTAATATAAACACCACATTTCGAACACGTAGTATGCTTCTTTAGGCATAAAACCAAAGGATGAGGGCCTGGTGAAGAAGAACACTATGTCTTCGAAACGCGTTGTTTATATTATTAAACTTCTTTATGTAGAGACAATTTCATTAGCTTTTTTTAGCCTACAATCAGTGAGTACTATACAATAACTGATGGCACTACCTTATTACTACTAATGTTATTTTCCTGTTTGCTCTACTTAAACCTGGATTAATTTGTAGTTAAAAACGGAATCTTATAACTTCTGTATAACACACATACTTCTGGTCACATGTAGCACCTCATTGTATTTCTTTTTCGTAAAACACTGTTCTGATTGACCCATATAATATCAGCTTTTTTTCTTTATCTTTGGGATGGAATTATGATTCCCTCGACTATATCATTATTAATGTAATATCAGTTGTGATTTGTGTACGGCATGTATTTCTTTTTCTTTAAACTATTCAAGAGAAAATGAGAACGATATGATTTTAGATATCTGTCAAGAAATATCTTGCTATGTAATAATTTTAATGATTTTAATAGTATTTGTTGACGTTATGTTGCAGCCTTGTTGAACCGAATTATAGTCGTGCGTGTTCATGGGGGTTTGTGTGTACCTTAAACAATGTTACTTCATTTAGTTACACTTAAACAAATTATATTTATTAATACATTAACTTTTCTTCTATTTCAAATATAGATATATGAAAGGATAGAAAATTTGATATCGAGCTTTCATGCCTCAAAAAACAAGGTTTGAGGTTTCCTGAAGCCAATAAAATAAGTTTGGAAAGTTTGTGAGTGTGTGGGTGAGTCAGTGCGTGTTAATATGATATAACAAAAACTATTTAACAGTTAACTATTTAATAGTGTGAATTTAACATTTTATATGACTAATGAAACTTTTATATAACTAATATGATTACAGCATTGATTAACAGCATTGAGAATATATTCACTGGTGACAGTGTAAACTTACAAGTTAATGCAAAAATAAATATTCATATAGCTTCTCGACCACTGGTTTTTATAGTGTAATGAGGGGTTTTTTGAGGACTTTGGTCTAAAGAAATCACATTCCTGTTTATACACCGACGTTTCACTAAAAATTGTTTAGCATTTTCAAGGTTTGTTCCTACACATTAGAGACAAAAATCACATAATTAACTGGGAAGAAGCAAAGGAGTTGGTTTTTATGTTATGTGAAAGAAGAAGAAACATTGTTGAAAGCGCCCTCATAAAAGACTTTTCTAAGACCTTGGTCAGCACTAGTCCAGGCCTTTTTAAATTAGATGAATTTCTAATTGAAGGAATTATCAAACAAATCAAGACTATTTCAACAGTTATAGGGAAAAATACTGTCAATGATGCCAATCTTACTCCTTCTTTAAATCAAAATTCATAACCTGCTTACAACTTGTATTCACTTGCTCTCTGACGACGTGAAAACGAAAGGCCTTAGAGCGACTATCTTCTTTAATTTGTGGTGAGTTACCTGAATATATATATATATATATATATATATATATGTGAGATTAAATTTTCTGCCCACTTTTGTCTTAATTAGTTTTTTGGATTTCTTTTCCAAATCTCGAAGTCTTACTTTAATTTCTTTGGGAACTAGGTGTAATAACTCACCATAAGTAAGACTTCGAGATTTGGAAAAGAAATCCAAAAAACTAATTAAGACAAAAGTGGGCAGAAAATTTAATCTCACATGTATAAATGAAGGACTGTTCCCCAAATATACGAATTTCAAACTATATATATATATAATTAACGTTTCAACTAGAGAACACAAAAACACAAAAAAAGAAGACTAATACTCCCTTTTTTCGGCTGTCTCGCCCTCTTCAGGAAAGGATAAAAAGAAAAAGGAGAAGGAACGAAGGAGCGGAGACGTGAATGCGTCCACTGACCGATACAAACACCGATACCATATATATATATATATATATATATATATATATATATATATATATATATAGATACATATATAGTAAAATAAATTCAAAACAAAGGAAACACACAGAAAGACACAGACATAAATCACATCGATATTTCGACCATCGTCTTCATCAGGAGGTGACCTCCTGATCGTCGTCATCAGTTACCTCCTGATGACGACGATGGTCGAAATATCGATGTGAGTTATGTCTGTGTCTTTCTGTGTGTTTCCTTCGTTTTGAATTTATTTTACTTAAAAAAGTCCGCTGGACCGTTTCTTTTAATTGGTATATATATATATATATATATATATATATATATATATATAATTTCATTGTCCATCTTTCAAGTTTTCTCACCTTTGTTTTAAACTCGTATAATGTATAATTTATATAGTGGTAGTTAGTAGGAATAAGTTGTTTTTTTTTTAAATATGATTAACTCTGAAGATGGTCAAGGAGACCGAAACATGTCAGCGATAAAGAATAAAGCATTTGGAGAACTAGTATAGTTAGTACCAGAAAGATTTAAAATAAAAATGTGAGAAAACTTGAAAGATGGACGATGAAATTTATTCATGCCACAGTACAAAGGTCGCTCAACAAAACTCTATATTTATATATAATAAGATTTTTCACTTGCAAGTAAATTACGCCTAACACGGTAAGACCTTTTTAATTTAAATTATGGTTCAGATAAATAAAATAGTTTCTTCCTAAAAAAAACACTTGAAAAAGTCAAATAATTTTAGGCGAAACGTCGATATATAGACAGGAGTGTAATTTCTTTAGACCAAAAATCCTCATGAAACCCATTTTTGAACCGCAAAATATACATATATTTATAACAAGAAATTCAGTTTGTATATTTGATGCAGTAGACTACATATTGTTTAGTGCTTTAATTGTTTATCTGTTTAGAAAGTATGTTTGTAATAAAGTAATTAAAAGTTTATGGCGTCTCTCACTAAATTGTTATAATTTCATTGTTTTTCTACGTATTTAATCATTATATGAGCAGTAAGCCAAAAACTTTAAGAATAACTGTAAAATGTTAATGCTCGTTTGTAATACATTAAAGTATAATTACAGAAAGTGTAATTAATTTCTTGAGTCAATATAATGAAGTTCTCAAACTATATTGAGCAATAGGGCTTACTTTACAGTCATGAAAACACAGTAACACCGTTCACCATTTGAGTTAATGATTTGATGGAATAATGAAAACTTGAGAGATCTGATAAGCAGCAAGTATAAAGTAAAAGTTTGTCAATAAACAGCAAAGCGGAGAAACAAGGATTCCGTGAAACTCTAGAGCAGTTGATTGCCTCCGAATTATTAATAAGAGCCAAAAGAGCGAGGGCAACAGTATTTGAGACTCAACTGAAATTCTATTAACTTACTTCAAAACACAAACTTTCATATTTTACTTATTTACTTTTGAAAGAGCATTTTCATTTAAAAAAAAAAAAAATGAAATATCCGGTTTTTATTTTCAAAATTAAAATTCAATAAAGGTTATTAAAATAGGCCAAACATATTTATGAGAATTAAAATCTACAAAGTATAAGTGAATATTTATCCCATTCACAAATAATCGAAATATCTTCAAAGCAGTGTCTCTACCATCCACTAAAAGTACAATCTGTGAAGAATAAATTTACAAGAAAGCTCACTAGTTTCAAAAATATTTATATTCAAAACAAAAATGCCTACATTTTAACATACTAAAAATTCATGCATTATCAAGTTCATTAGTAGTAAATTAAATAAATTCATTTATTTAAATTCATTAAGCTATTCTATCTATCATAAGAAAAGTATACAAATTTATCGTATATTTTATTCATAGATTGTAAAGTAGAAATAAGACGCTATATACTAATTTTTTGCATGCTAATTAAATCGTATATTCAAGTTATAATGTTATTATTGTTGTTGTTACTGAAACTGTATATTGATTTTGAAAATATTATAGGCTGATTGATCTTGTTTTTGTAGCCCTGAGAATGGTGTAAAAATACATCAAGATATTGGAAAAAAGAATTATTTCCATATAAAGACTTATCGCTAAAGAGTGATCTATGAAAACTAAGAAAAATTACAGATTGAGTAGAGTTGCTAAGAGAATGCAACAGGAGTGAAAGAGATAGGAAGATCTCAGAGAGTGTCCAAGGGAACGAGAAGAAAGAACAGTAGAAATAAAGACGAAAAACTATTATTTAAATCAATATTCTGAAATAATGATTACATTTTTTCTAACATTAAAGTATCTTCTAATATATTCTTCAATCTATATTTAATATCATATATAAAAAAATATGGCCAGAATTTCTTAGATTGATTCAAGTACTACTGCAATAAATGACCACATATGATTTATATTATT